>JASGCC010003954.1:0-21773 GCA_030067915.1 Hydractinia echinata | reverse complement strand
CGGCAACCGAAAACCCGCGATTTCCCGTAAATCCCGTATAGTCGAATGTATACAAAGAAAGTAGCAGGGAGTAAACTCATTTCCCGAACGATTTTTAAAATTATTTTTTCACCACTAAAACCCATGAGACTTGTAGTTTTCAAAAATATTTCATTTTTGATGAGACGCCGAATGAAAGCAGTTTAATCGCCGGCAACCGAAAACCGCGATTTCCCGTAAATCCGTATAGTCGAATGTATACAAAGAAAGTACCCAGGGAGTAAACTCATTTCCCGAACGATTTTTAAAATTATTTTTCACCACTAAAACCCATGAGACTTGTAGTTTTCAAAAATATTTTCATTTTTGATGAGACGCCGAATGAAAGCAGTTTAATCTCCGGAAACCGAAAACCCGCGATTTCCCGTAAATCCCGGCTCGGCCCGTATAGTCGAATGTATACAAAGAAAGTACCCAGGGAGTAAACTCATTTCCCGAACGATTTTTAAAATTATTTTTTCACCACTAAAACCCATGAGACTTGTAGTTTTCAAAAATATTTTCATTTTTGATGAGACGCCGAATGAAAGCAGTTTAATCTCCGGAAACCGAAAACCCGCGATTTCCCGTAAATCCGGATCGGCCCGTATAGTCGAATGTATACAAAGAAAGTAAGCAGGGAGTAAACTCATTTCCCGAACGATTTTTAAAATTATTTTTTCACCACTAAAACCCATGAGACTTGTAGTTTTCAAAAATATTTTCATTTTTGATGAGACGCCGAATGAAAGCAGTTTAATCTCCGGAAAACCGAAACCCGGAATCGGCCGTATAGTCGAATGTATACAAAGAAAGTAGCAGGGAGTAAACTCATTTCCCGAACGATTTTTAAAATTATTTTTTCACCACTAAAACCCATGAGACTTGTAGTTTTCAAAAATATTTTCATTTTTGATGAGACGCCGAATGAAAGCAGTTTAATCGCCGGCAACCGAAAACCCGCGATTTCCCGTAAATCCCGTATAGTCGAATGTATACAAAGAAAGTAAGCAGGGAGTAAACTCATTTCCCGAACGATTTTTAAAATTATTTTTTCACCACTAAAACCCATGAGACTTGTAGTTTTCAAAAATATTTTTCATTTTTGATGAGACGCCGAATGAAAGCAGTTTAATCGCCGGCAACCGAAAACCCGCGATTTCCCGTAAATCCCGTATAGTCGAATGTATACAAAGAAAGTAAGCAGGGAGTAAACTCATTTCCCGAACGATTTTTAAAATTATTTTTTCACCACTAAAACCCATGAGACTTGTAGTTTTCAAAAATATTTTCATTTTTGATGAGACGCCGAATGAAAGCAGTTTAATCTCCGGCAACCGAAAACCCGCGATTTCCCGTAAATCCCGGACTCGGCCCGTATAGTCGAATGTATACAAAGAAAGTAAGCAGGGAGTAAACTCATTTCCCGAACGATTTTTAAAATTATTTTTTCACCACTAAAACCCATGAGACTTGTAGTTTTCAAAAATATTTTCATTTTTGATGAGACGCCGAATGAAAGCAGTTTAATCCGGCAACCGAAAACCCGCGATTTCCCGTAAATCCCGGGCTCGGCCCGTATAGTCGAATGTATACAAAGAAAGTAAGCAGGGAGTAAACTCATTTCCCGAACGATTTTTAAAATTATTTTTTCACCACTAAAACCATGAGACTTGTAGTTTTCAAAAATATTTTCATTTTTGATGAGACGCCGAATGAAAGCAGTTTAATCTCCGGCAACCGAAAACCCGCGATTTCCCGTAAATCCCGGCTCGGCCCGTATAGTCGAATGTATACAAAGAAAGTAAGCAGGGAGTAAACTCATTTCCCGAACGATTTTTAAAATTATTTTTTCACCACTAAAACCCATGAGACTTGTAGTTTTCAAAAATATTTTCATTTTTGATGAGACGCCGAATGAAAGCAGTTTAATCCGGCAACCGAAAACCCGCGATTTCCCGTAAATCCCGTATAGTCGAATGTATACAAAGAAAGTAGCAGGGAGTAAACTCATTTCCCGAACGATTTTTAAAATTATTTTTTCACCACTAAAACCCATGAGACTTGTAGTTTTCAAAAATTTTTCATTTTTGATGAGACGCCGAATGAAAGCAGTTTAATCTCCGGCAACCGAAAACCCGCGATTTCCCGTAAATCCCGGCTCGGCCGTATAGTCGAATGTATACAAAGAAAGTAAGCAGGGAGTAAACTCATTTCCCGAACGATTTTTAAAATTATTTTTTCACCACTAAAACCCATGAGACTTGTAGTTTTCAAAAAATTTTCATTTTTGATGAGACGCCGAATGAAAGCAGTTTAATCTCCGGCAACCGAAAACCCGCGATTTCCCGTAAATCCCGGCTCGGCCCGTATAGTCGAATGTATACAAAGAAAGTAAGCAGGGAGTAAACTCATTTCCCGAACGATTTTTAAAATTATTTTTTCACCACTAAAACCCATGAGACTTGTAGTTTTCAAAAATATTTTCATTTTTGATGAGACGCCGAATGAAAGCAGTTTAATCGCCGGCAACCGAAAACCCGCGATTTCCCGTAAATCCCGGCTCGGCCCGTATAGTCGAATGTATACAAAGAAAGTAGCAGGGAGTAAACTCATTTCCCGAACGATTTTTAAAATTATTTTTTCACCACTAAAACCCATGAGACTTGTAGTTTTCAAAAATATTTTCATTTTTGATGAGACGCCGAATGAAAGCAGTTTAATCTCCGGCAACCGAAAACCCGCGATTTCCCGTAAATCCCGGCTCGGCCCGTATAGTCGAATGTATACAAAGAAAGTAAGCAGGGAGTAAACTCATTTCCCGAACGATTTTTAAAATTTTTTTCACCACTAAAACCCATGAGACTTGTAGTTTTCAAAAATATTTTCATTTTTGATGAGACGCCGAATGAAAGCAGTTTAATCGCCGGCAACCGAAAACCCGCGATTTCCCGTAAATCCCGTATAGTCGAATGTATACAAAGAAAGTAAGCAGGGAGTAAACTCATTTCCCGAACGATTTTTAAAATTATTTTTTCACCACTAAAACCATGAGACTTGTAGTTTTCAAAAATATTTTCATTTTTGATGAGACGCCGAATGAAAGCAGTTTAATCTCCGGCAACCGAAAACCCGCGATTTCCCGTAAATCCCGGCTCGGCCCGTATAGTCGAATGTATACAAAGAAAGTAGCAGGGAGTAAACTCATTTCCCGAACGATTTTTAAAATTATTTTTTCACCACTAAAACCCATGAGACTTGTAGTTTTCAAAAATATTTTCATTTTTGATGAGACGCCGAATGAAAGCAGTTTAATCCGGCAACCGAAAACCCGCGATTTCCCGTAAATCCCGGCTCCGTATAGTCGAATGTATACAAAGAAAGTAAGCAGGGAGTAAACTCATTTCCCGAACGATTTTTAAAATTATTTTTTCACCACTAAAACCCATGAGACTTGTAGTTTTCAAAAATATTTTCATTTTTGATGAGACGCCGAATGAAAGCAGTTTAATCGCCGGCAACCGAAAACCCGCGATTTCCCGTAAATCCCGTATAGTCGAATGTATACAAAGAAAGTAAGCAGGGAGTAAACTCATTTCCCGAACGATTTTTAAAATTATTTTTTCACCACTAAAACCCATGAGACTTGTAGTTTTCAAAAATATTTTCATTTTTGATGAGACGCCGAATGAAAGCAGTTTAATCCGGCAACCGAAAACCCGCGATTTCCCGTAAATCCCGGCTCGGCCGTATAGTCGAATGTATACAAAGAAAGTAAGCAGGGAGTAAACTCATTTCCCGAACGATTTTTAAAATTATTTTTTCACCACTAAAACCCATGAGACTTGTAGTTTTCAAAAATATTTTCATTTTTGATGAGACGCCGAATGAAAGCAGTTTAATCTCCGGCAACCGAAAACCCGCGATTTCCCGTAAATCCCGCTCGGCCCGTATAGTCGAATGTATACAAAGAAAGTAAGCAGGGAGTAAACTCATTTCCCGAACGATTTTTAAAATTATTTTTTCACCACTAAAACCCATGAGACTTGTAGTTTTCAAAAATATTTTCATTTTTGATGAGACGCCGAATGAAAGCAGTTTAATCGCCGGCAACCGAAAACCCGCAATTCCCGTAAATCCCGGACTCGGCCCGTATAGTCGAATGTATACAAAGAAAGTAAGCAGGGAGTAAACTCATTTCCCGAACGATTTTTAAAATTATTTTTTCACCACTAAAACCCATGAGACTTGTAGTTTTCAAAAATATTTTCATTTTTGATGAGACGCCGAATGAAAGCAGTTTAATCGCCGGCAACCGAAAACCCGCGATTTCCCGTAAATCCCGTATAGTCGAATGTATACAAAGAAAGTAAGCAGGGAGTAAACTCATTTCCCGAACGATTTTTAAAATTATTTTTTCACCACTAAAACCCATGAGACTTGTAGTTTTCAAAAATATTTTCATTTTTGATGAGACGCCGAATGAAAGCAGTTTAATCTCCGGCAACCGAAAACCCGCGATTTCCCGTAAATCCCGGCTCGGCGTATAGTCGAATGTATACAAAGAAAGTAGCAGGGAGTAAACTCATTTCCCGAACGATTTTTAAAATTATTTTTTCACCACTAAAACCCATGAGACTTGTAGTTTTCAAAAAATTTTCATTTTTGATGAGACGCCGAATGAAAGCAGTTTAATCTCCGGCAACCGAAAACCCGCGATTTCCCGTAAATCCCGGCTCGGCCGTATAGTCGAATGTATACAAAGAAAGTAGCAGGGAGTAAACTCATTTCCCGAACGATTTTTAAAATTATTTTTTCACCACTAAAACCCATGAGACTTGTAGTTTTCAAAAATATTTTCATTTTTGATGAGACGCCGAATGAAAGCAGTTTAATCTCCGGCAACCGAAAACCCGCGATTTCCCGTAAATCCCGGCTCGGCCGTATAGTCGAATGTATACAAAGAAAGTAGCAGGGAGTAAACTCATTTCCCGAACGATTTTTAAAATTATTTTTTCACCACTAAAACCCATGAGACTTGTAGTTTTCAAAAAATTTTCATTTTTGATGAGACGCCGAATGAAAGCAGTTTAATCCGGCAACCGAAAACCCGCGATTTCCCGTAAATCCCGGCTCGGCCCGTATAGTCGAATGTATACAAAGAAAGTAAGCAGGGAGTAAACTCATTTCCCGAACGATTTTTAAAATTATTTTTTCACCACTAAAACCCATGAGACTTGTAGTTTTCAAAAATATTTTCATTTTTGATGAGACGCCGAATGAAAGCAGTTTAATCCGGCAACCGAAAACCCGCGATTTCCCGTAAATCCCGGCTCCCGTATAGTCGAATGTATACAAAGAAAGTAAGCAGGGAGTAAACTCATTTCCCGAACGATTTTTAAAATTATTTTTTCACCACTAAAACCCATGAGACTTGTAGTTTTCAAAAATATTTTCATTTTTGATGAGACGCCGAATGAAAGCAGTTTAATCGCCGGCAACCGAAAACCCGCGATTTCCCGTAAATCCCGTATAGTCGAATGTATACAAAGAAAGTAAGCAGGGAGTAAACTCATTTCCCGAACGATTTTTAAAATTATTTTTTCACCACTAAAACCCATGAGACTTGTAGTTTTCAAAAATATTTTCATTTTTGATGAGACGCCGAATGAAAGCAGTTTAATCCGGCAACCGAAAACCCGCGATTTCCCGTAAATCCCGCTCCCGTATAGTCGAATGTATACAAAGAAAGTAAGCAGGGAGTAAACTCATTTCCCGAACGATTTTTAAAATTATTTTTTCACCACTAAAACCCATGAGACTTGTAGTTTTCAAAAATATTTTCATTTTTGATGAGACGCCGAATGAAAGCAGTTTAATCTCCGGAACCGAAAACCCGCGATTTCCCGTAAATCCCGGCTCGGCCGTATAGTCGAATGTATACAAAGAAAGTAAGCAGGGAGTAAACTCATTTCCCGAACGATTTTTAAAATTATTTTTTCACCACTAAAACCCATGAGACTTGTAGTTTTCAAAATATTTTCATTTTTGATGAGACGCCGAATGAAAGCAGTTTAATCGCCGGCAACCGAAAACCCGCGATTTCCCGTAAATCCCTCGGCCCGTATAGTCGAATGTATACAAAGAAAGTAAGCAGGGAGTAAACTCATTTCCCGAACGATTTTTAAAATTATTTTTTCACCACTAAAACCCATGAGACTTGTAGTTTTCAAAAATATTTTCATTTTTGATGAGACGCCGAATGAAAGCAGTTTAATCGCCGGCAACCGAAAACCCGCGATTTCCCGTAAATCCCGTATAGTCGAATGTATACAAAGAAAGTAAGCAGGGAGTAAACTCATTTCCCGAACGATTTTTAAAATTATTTTTTCACCACTAAAACCCATGAGACTTGTAGTTTTCAAAAATATTTTCATTTTTGATGAGACGCCGAATGAAAGCAGTTTAATCGCCGGCAACCGAAAACCCGCGATTTCCCGTAAATCCCGTATAGTCGAATGTATACAAAGAAAGTAAGCAGGGAGTAAACTCATTTCCCGAACGATTTTTAAAATTATTTTTTCACCACTAAAACCCATGAGACTTGTAGTTTTCAAAAATATTTTCATTTTTGATGAGACGCCGAATGAAAGCAGTTTAATCCGGCAACCGAAAACCCGCGATTTCCCGTAAATCCCGGCTCGGCCGTATAGTGAATGTATACAAAGAAAGTAAGCAGGGAGTAAACTCATTTCCCGAACGATTTTTAAAATTATTTTTTCACCACTAAAACCCATGAGACTTGTAGTTTTCAAAAATATTTTCATTTTTGATGAGACGCCGAATGAAAGCAGTTTAATCTCCGGCAACCGAAAACCCGCGATTTCCCGTAAATCCCGGCTCGGCCCGTATAGTCGAATGTATACAAAGAAAGTAGCAGGGAGTAAACTCATTTCCCGAACGATTTTTAAAATTATTTTTTCACCACTAAAACCCATGAGACTTGTAGTTTTCAAAAATATTTTCATTTTTGATGAGACGCCGAATGAAAGCAGTTTAATCGCCGGCAACCGAAAACCCGCGATTTCCCGTAAATCCCGTATAGTCGAATGTATACAAAGAAAGTAAGCAGGGAGTAAACTCATTTCCCGAACGATTTTTAAAATTATTTTTTCACCACTAAAACCCATGAGACTTGTAGTTTTCAAAAATATTTTCATTTTTGATGAGACGCCGAATGAAAGCAGTTTAATCCGGCAACCGAAAACCCGCGATTTCCCGTAAATCCATCGGCCGTATAGTCGAATGTATACAAAGAAAGTAAGCAGGGAGTAAACTCATTTCCCGAACGATTTTTAAAATTATTTTTTCACCACTAAAACCCATGAGACTTGTAGTTTTCAAAAATATTTTCATTTTTGATGAGACGCCGAATGAAAGCAGTTTAATCTCCGGCAACCGAAAACCCGCGATTTCCCGTAAATCCCGGCTCGGCCCGTAGTAATGTATACAAAAAAAGCAGGGAGTAAACTCATTTCCCGAACGATTTTTAAAATTATTTTTTCACCACTAAAACCCATGAGACTTGTAGTTTTCAAAAATATTTTCATTTTTGATGAGACGCCGAATGAAAGCAGTTTAATCTCCGGCAACCGAAAACCCGCGATTTCCCGTAAATCCCGGCTCGGCCCGTATAGTCGAATGTATACAAAGAAAGTAAGCAGGGAGTAAACTCATTTCCCGAACGATTTTTAAAATTATTTTTTCACCACTAAAACCCATGAGACTTGTAGTTTTCAAAAATATTTTCATTTTTGATGAGACGCCGAATGAAAGCAGTTTAATCGCCGGCAACCGAAAACCCGCGATTTCCCGTAAATCCCGTATAGTCGAATGTATACAAAGAAAGTAAGCAGGGAGTAAACTCATTTCCCGAACGATTTTTAAAATTATTTTTTCACCACTAAAACCCATGAGACTTGTTTTTCAAAAATATTTTCATTTTTGATGAGACGCCGAATGAAAGCAGTTTAATCCGGCAACCGAAAACCCGCGATTTCCCGTAAATCCCGGCTCGGCGTATAGTCGAATGTATACAAAGAAAGTAGCAGGGAGTAAACTCATTTCCCGAACGATTTTTAAAATTATTTTTTCACCACTAAAACCCATGAGACTTGTAGTTTTCAAAAATATTTTCATTTTTGATGAGACGCCGAATGAAAGCAGTTTAATCGCCGGCAACCGAAAACCCGCGATTTCCCGTAAATCCCTCGGCCCGTATAGTCGAATGTATACAAAGAAAGTAGCAGGGAGTAAACTCATTTCCCGAACGATTTTTAAAATTATTTTTTCACCACTAAAACCCATGAGACTTGTAGTTTTCAAAAATATTTTCATTTTTGATGAGACGCCGAATGAAAGCAGTTTAATCCCGGCAACCGAAAACCCGCGATTTCCCGTAAATCCGGCTCCCGTATAGTCGAATGTATACAAAGAAAGTAAGCAGGGAGTAAACTCATTTCCCGAACGATTTTTAAAATTATTTTTTCACCACTAAAACCCATGAGACTTGTAGTTTTCAAAAATATTTTCATTTTTGATGAGACGCCGAATGAAAGCAGTTTAATCGCCGGCAAAAAACCCGCGATTTCCCGTAAATCCCGGCTCGGCCCGTATAGTCGAATGTATACAAAGAAAGTAACCAGGGAGTAAACTCATTTCCCGAACGATTTTTAAAATTATTTTTTCACCACTAAAACCCATGAGACTTGTAGTTTTCAAAAATATTTTCATTTTTGATGAGACGCCGAATGAAAGCAGTTTAATCGCCGGAAACGAAAACCCGCGATTTCCCGTAAATCCCGTATAGTCGAATGTATACAAAGAAAGTAAGCAGGGAGTAAACTCATTTCCCGAACGATTTTTAAAATTATTTTTTCACCACTAAAACCCATGAGACTTGTAGTTTTCAAAAATATTTTCATTTTTGATGAGACGCCGAATGAAAGCAGTTTAATCGCCGGCAACCGAAAACCCGCGATTTCCCGTAAATCCCGTATAGTCGAATGTATACAAAGAAAGTAAGCAGGGAGTAAACTCATTTCCCGAACGATTTTTAAAATTATTTTTTCACCACTAAAACCCATGAGACTTGTAGTTTTCAAAAATTTTTCATTTTTGATGAGACGCCGAATGAAAGCAGTTTAATCGCCGGCAACCGAAAACCCGCGATTTCCCGTAAATCCCGTATAGTCGAATGTATACAAAGAAAGTAAGCAGGGAGTAAACTCATTTCCCGAACGATTTTTAAAATTATTTTTTCACCACTAAAACCCATGAGACTTGTAGTTTTCAAAAATATTTTCATTTTTGATGAGACGCCGAATGAAAGCAGTTTAATCGCCGGCAACCGAAAACCCGCGATTTCCCGTAAACCGGCTCGGCCCGTATAGTCGAATGTATACAAAGAAAGTAGCAGGGAGTAAACTCATTTCCCGAACGATTTTTAAAATTATTTTTTCACCACTAAAACCCATGAGACTTGTAGTTTTCAAAAATATTTTCATTTTTGATGAGACGCCGAATGAAAGCAGTTTAATCGCCGGCAACCGAAAACCCGCGATTTCCCGTAAATCCCGGCTCGGCCCGTATAGTGGAATGTATACAAAGAAAGTAAGCAGGGAGTAAACTCATTTCCCGAACGATTTTTAAAATTATTTTTTCACCACTAAAACCCATGAGACTTGTAGTTTTCAAAAATATTTTCATTTTTGATGAGACGCCGAATGAAAGCAGTTTAATCGCCGGCAACCGAAAACCCGCGATTTCCCGTAAATCCCGTATAGTCGAATGTATACAAAGAAAGTAAGCAGGGAGTAAACTCATTTCCCGAACGATTTTTAAAATTATTTTTTCACCACTAAAACCCATGAGACTTGTAGTTTTCAAAAATATTTTCATTTTTGATGAGACGCCGAATGAAAGCAGTTTAATCGCCGGCAACCGAAAACCCGCGATTTCCCGTAAATCCCGTATAGTCGAATGTATACAAAGAAAGTAAGCAGAAACCGAACGATTTTTAAAATTATTTTTTCACCACTAAAACCCATGAGACTTGTAGTTTTCAAAAATATTTTCATTTTTGATGAGACGCCGAATGAAAGCAGTTTAATCCGGCAACCGAAAACCCGCGATTTCCCGTAAATCCCGTATAGTCGAATGTATACAAAGAAAGTAGCAGGGAGTAAACTCATTTCCCGAACGATTTTTAAAATTATTTTTTCACCACTAAAACCCATGAGACTTGTAGTTTTCAAAAATATTTTCATTTTTGATGAGACGCCGAATGAAAGCAGTTTAATCGCCGGCAACCGAAAACCCGCGATTTCCCGTAAATCCCGTATAGTCGAATGTATACAAAGAAAGTAAGCAGGGAGTAAACTCATTTCCCGAACGATTTTTAAAATTATTTTTTTCACCACTAAAACCCATGAGACTTGTAGTTTTCAAAAATATTTTCATTTTTGATGAGACGCCGAATGAAAGCAGTTTAATCGGCAACCGAAAACCCGCGATTTCCCGTAAATCCGGCTCGGCCGTATAGTCGAATGTATACAAAGAAAGTAAGCAGGGAGTAAACTCATTTCCCGAACGATTTTTAAAATTATTTTTTCACCACTAAAACCCATGAGACTTGTAGTTTTCAAAAATATTTTCATTTTTGATGAGACGCCGAATGAAAGCAGTTTAATCGCCGGCAACCGAAAACCCGCGATTTCCCGTAAATCCCGTATAGTCGAATGTATACAAAGAAAGTAAGCAGGGAGTAAACTCATTTCCCGAACGATTTTTAAAATTATTTTTTCACCACTAAAACCCATGAGACTTGTAGTTTTCAAAAATATTTTCATTTTTGATGAGACGCCGAATGAAAGCAGTTTAATCGCCGGCAACCGAAAACCCGCGATTTCCCGTAAATCCCGGCTCGGCCGTATAGTCGAATGTATACAAAGAAAGTAAGCAGGGAGTAAACTCATTTCCCGAACGATTTTTAAAATTTTTTTCACCACTAAAACCCATGAGACTTGTAGTTTTCAAAAATATTTTCATTTTTGATGAGACGCCGAATGAAAGCAGTTTAATCGCCGGCAACCGAAAACCCGCGATTTCCCGTAAATCCCGCCGTATAGTCGAATGTATACAAAGAAAGTAAGCAGGGAGTAAACTCATTTCCCGAACGATTTTTAAAATTATTTTTTCACCACTAAAACCCATGAGACTTGTAGTTTTCAAAAATATTTTCATTTTTGATGAGACGCCAAATGAAACCAGTTTAATCTCCGGAAACCGAAAACCCGCGATTTCCCGTAAATCCCGGCTCGGCCCGTATAGTCGAATGGATACAAAGAAAGTAAGCAGGGAGTTAACTCATTTCCCGAGCGATTTTTAAAATTATTTTTCACCACTAAAACCCATAGAAAAATTTTCATTTTTGATGAGACGCCGAATGAAAGCAGTTTAATCGCCGGCAACCGAAAACCCGCGATTTCCCGTAAATCCCGGTAGTCGAAGTGTATACAAAGAAAGTACCCAGGGAGTAAACTCATTTCCCGAACGATTTTTAAAATTATTTTTTCACCACTAAAACCCATGAGACTTGTTTTTCAAAAATATTTTCATTTTTGATGAGACGCCGAATGAAAGCAGTTTAATCTCCGGCAACCGAAAACCCGCGATTTCCCGTAAATCCGCTCGCCGTATAGTCGAATGTATACAAAGAAAGTAAGCAGGGAGTAAACTCATTTCCCGAACGATTTTTAAAATTATTTTTTCACCACTAAAACCCATGAGACTTGTAGTTTTCAAAAAATTTTCATTTTTGATGAGACGCCGAATGAAAGCAGTTTAATCTCCGGCAACCGAAAACGATTTCCCGTAAATCCCGGCTCGGCCCGTATAGGAATGTATACAAAGAAAGTAGCAGGGAGTAAACTCATTTCCCGAACGATTTTTAAAATTATTTTTTCACCACTAAAACCCATGAGACTTGTAGTTTTCAAAAATTTTTCATTTTTGATGAGACGCCGAATGAAAGCAGTTTAATCGCCGGCAACCGAAAACCCGCGATTTCCCGTAAATCCCGTATAGTCGAATGTATACAAAGAAAGTAGCAGGGAGTAAACTCATTTCCCGAACGATTTTTAAAATTTTTTTTCACCACTAAAACCCATGAGACTTGTAGTTTTCAAAAATATTTTCATTTTTGATGAGACGCCGAATGAAAGCAGTTTAATCGCCGGCAACCGAAAACCCGCGATTTCCCGTAAATCCCGTATAGTCGAATGTATACAAAGAAAGTAGCAGGGAGTAAACTCATTTCCCGAACGATTTTTAAAATTATTTTTTCACCACTAAAACCCATGAGACTTGTAGTTTTCAAAAATATTTTCATTTTTGATGAGACGCCGAATGAAAGCAGTTTAATCTCCGGCAACCGAAAACCCGCGATTTCCCGTAAATCCCGCTCGGCCGTATAGTCGAATGTATACAAAGAAAGTAGCAGGGAGTAAACTCATTTCCCGAACGATTTTTTTATTTTTCACCACTAAAACCCATGAGACTTGTTTTTCAAAAATATTTTCATTTTTGATGAGACGCCGAATGAAAGCAGTTTAATCGCCGGCAACCGAAAACCCGCGATTTCCCGTAAATCCGTATAGTCGAATGTATACAAAGAAAGTAAGCAGGGAGTAAACTCATTTCCCGAACGATTTTTAAAATTATTTTTTCACCACTAAAACCCATGAGACTTGTAGTTTTCAAAAATATTTTCATTTTTGATGAGACGCCGAATGAAAGCAGTTTAATCGCCGGCAACCGAAAACCCGCGATTTCCCGTAAATCCCGTATAGGAATGTATACAAAGAAAGTAGCAGGGAGTAAACTCATTTCCCGAACGATTTTTAAAATTATTTTTTCACCACTAAAACCCATGAGACTTGTAGTTTTCAAAAATATTTTCATTTTTGATGAGACGCCGAATGAAAGCAGTTTAATCGCCGGCAACCGAAAACCCGCGATTTCCCGTAAATCCCGTATAGTCGAATGTATACAAAGAAAGTAAGCAGGGAGTAAACTCATTTCCCGAACGATTTTTAAAATTATTTTTTCACCACTAAAACCCATGAGACTTGTAGTTTTCAAAAATATTTTCATTTTTGATGAGACGCCGAATGAAAGCAGTTTAATCGCGGGTAACCGAAAACCCGCGATTTCCCGTAAATCCCGTATAGTCGAATGTATACAAAGAAAGTAAGCAGGGAGTAAACTCATTTCCCGAACGATTTTTAAAATTATTTTTTCACCACTAAAACCCATGAGACTTGTAGTTTTCAAAAATATTTTCATTTTTGATGAGACGCCGAATGAAAGCAGTTTAATCTCCGGCAACCGAAAACCCGCGATTTCCCGTAAATCCCGGCTCGGCCGTATAGTCGAATGTATACAAAGAAAGTAAGCAGGGAGTAAACTCATTTCCCGAACGATTTTTAAAATTATTTTTTCACCACTAAAACCCATGAGACTTGTAGTTTTCAAAAAATTTTCATTTTTGATGAGACGCCGAATGAAAGCAGTTTAATCGCCGGCAACCGAAAACCCGCGATTTCCCGTAAATCCCGTATAGTCGAATGTATACAAAGAAAGTAAGCAGGGAGTAAACTCATTTCCCGAACGATTTTTAAAATTATTTTTTCACCACTAAAACCCATGAGACTTGTAGTTTTCAAAAATATTTTCATTTTTGATGAGACGCCGAATGAAAGCAGTTTAATCTCCGGCAACCGAAAACCCGCGATTTCCCGTAAATCCCGGCTCGGCCGTATAGTCGAATGTATACAAAGAAAGTAGCAGGGAGTAAACTCATTTCCCGAACGATTTTTAAAATTATTTTTTCACCACTAAAACCCATGAGACTTGTAGTTTTCAAAAAATTTTCATTTTTGATGAGACGCCGAATGAAAGCAGTTTAATCGCCGGCAACCGAAAACCCGCGATTTCCCGTAAATCCGGCTCGGCCGTATAGTCGAATGTATACAAAGAAAGTAAGCAGGGAGTAAACTCATTTCCCGAACGATTTTTAAAATTATTTTTTCACCACTAAAACCCATGAGACTTGTAGTTTTCAAAAATATTTTCATTTTTGATGAGACGCCGAATGAAAGCAGTTTAATCGCCGGCAACCGAAAACCCGCGATTTCCCGTAAATCCCGTATAGTCGAATGTATACAAAGAAAGTAAGCAGGGAGTAAACTCATTTCCCGAACGATTTTTAAAATTTTTTTTCACCACTAAAACCATGAGACTTGTAGTTTTCAAAAATATTTTCATTTTTGATGAGACGCCGAATGAAAGCAGTTTAATCGCCGGCAACCGAAAACCCGCGATTTCCCGTAAATCCCGTATAGTCGAATGTATACAAAGAAAGTAAGCAGGGAGTAAACTCATTTCCCGAACGATTTTTAAAATTATTTTTTCACCACTAAAACCCATGAGACTTGTAGTTTTCAAAAATATTTTCATTTTTGATGAGACGCCGAATGAAAGCAGTTTAATCGCCGGCAACCGAAAACCCGCGATTTCCCGTAAATCCCGTATAGTCGAATGTATACAAAGAAAGTAAGCAGGGAGTAAACTCATTTCCCGAACGATTTTTAAAATTATTTTTTCACCACTAAAACCCATGAGACTTGTAGTTTTCAAAAATATTTTCATTTTTGATGAGACGCCGAATGAAAGCAGTTTAATCTCCGGCAACCGAAAACCCGCGATTTCCCGTAAATCCCGGCTCGGCCCGTATAGTCGAATGTATACAAAGAAAGTAGCAGGGAGTAAACTCATTTCCCGAACGATTTTTAAAATTATTTTTTCACCACTAAAACCCATGAGACTTGTAGTTTTCAAAAATATTTTCATTTTTGATGAGACGCCGAATGAAAGCAGTTTAATCCGGCAACCGAAAACCCGCGATTTCCCGTAAATCCCGTATAGTCGAATGTATACAAAGAAAGTAAGCAGGGAGTAAACTCATTTCCCGAACGATTTTTAAAATTATTTTTTCACCACTAAAACCATGAGACTTGTTTTTCAAAAATATTTTCATTTTTGATGAGACGCCGAATGAAACCAGTTTAATCTCCGGAAACCGAAAACCCGCGATTTCCGTAAATCCCGGCTCGGCCCGTATAGTCGATGTATACAAAAGAAAGTACCGCAGGAGTAAACTCATTTCCGAACGATTTTTAAAATTATTTTTTCACCACTAAAACCATGAGACTTAGTTTTCAAAATATTTTCATTTTTGATGAGACGCCAATGAAAGCAGTTTAATCGCCGGCAACCGAAAACCCGCGATTTCCCGTAAATCCCGGCTCGGCCCGTATATGAATGTATACAAAGAAAGTAGCAGGGAGTAAACTCATTTCCCGAACGATTTTTAAAATTATTTTTTCACCACTAAAACCATGAGACTTGTAGTTTTCAAAAATATTTTCATTTTTGATGAGACGCCGAATGAAAGCAGTTTAATCGCCGGCAAACCGAAAACCCGCGATTTCCCGTAAATCCCGTATAGTCGAATGTATACAAAGAAAGTAAGCAGGGAGTAAACTCATTTCCCGAACGATTTTTAAAATTATTTTTTCACCACTAAAACCCATGAGACTTGTAGTTTTCAAAAAATATTTCATTTTTGATGAGACGCCGAATGAAAGCAGTTTAATCGCCGGCAACCGAAAACCCGCGATTTCCCGTAAATCCCGTATCGGCCCGTATAGTCGAATGTATACAAAGAAAGTAAGCAGGGAGTAAACTCATTTCCCGAACGATTTTTTAAAATTATTTTTTCACCACTAAAACCATGAGACTTGTAGTTTTAAAAATATTTTCATTTTTGATGAGACGCCGAATGAAAGCAGTTTAATCGCCGGCAACCGAAAACCCGCGATTTCCCGTAAATCCCCGTATAGTCGAATGTATACAAAGAAAGTAAGCAGGGAGTAAACTCATTTCCCGAACGATTTTTAAAATTATTTTTTCACCACTAAAACCCATGAGACTTGTAGTTTTCAAAATATTTTCATTTTTGATGAGACGCCGAATGAAAGCAGTTTAATCGCCGGCAACCGAAAACCCGCGATTTCCCGTAAATCCCGTATCGGCCCGTAGTCGAATGTATACAAAGAAAGTAAGCAGGGAGTAAACTCATTTCCCGAACGATTTTTAAAATTATTTTTCACCACTAAAACCCATGAGACTTGTAGTTTTCAAAAATATTTTCATTTTTGATGAGACGCCGAATGAAAGCAGTTTAATCGCCGCAACCGAAAACCCGCGATTTCCCGTAAATCCCGGCTCGGCCCGTATAGTCGAATGTATACAAAGAAAGTAAGCAGGGTAAACTCATTTCCCGAACGATTTTTTAAAATTATTTTTTCACCACTAAAACCCATGAGACTTGTAGTTTTCAAAAATATTTTCATTTTTGATGAGACGCCGAATGAAAGCAGTTTAATCGCCGGCAACCGAAAACCCGCGATTTCCCGTAAATCCCGCTCGGCCCGTATAGTCGAAGTATACAAAGAAAGTAAGCAGGGAGTAAACTCATTTCCCGAACGATTTTTAAAATTATTTTTTCACCACTAAAACCCATGAGACTTGTAGTTTTCAAAAATATTTTCATTTTTGATGAGACGCCGAAATGAAAGCAGTTTAATCTCCGGCAACCGAAAACCCGCGATTTCCCGTAAATCCCGGCTCGGCCGTATAGTGAATGTAACAAAGAAAGTAAGCAGGGAGTAAACTCATTTCCCGAACGATTTTTAAAATTATTTTTTCACCACTAAAACCCATGAGACTGTAGTTTTCAAAAATATTTTCATTTTTGATGAGACGCCGAATGAAAGCAGTTTAATCGCCGGCAACCGAAAACCCGCGATTTCCCGTAAATCCCGGCTCGGCCCGTATAGTCGAATGTATACAAAGAAAGTAAGCAGGAGTAAACTCATTTCCCGAACGATTTTTAAAATTATTTTTTCACCACTAAAACCCATGAGACTTGTAGTTTTCAAAAATATTTTCATTTTTGATGAGACGCCAAATGAAGCAGTTTAATCCGGCAAACCGAAAACCCGCGATTTCCCGTAAATCCCGGCTCGGTATAGTCGAATGTATACAAAGAAAGTAAGCAGGGAGTAAACTCATTTCCCGAACGATTTTTAAAATTATTTTTTCACACTAAAACCCATGAGACTTGTAGTTTTCAAAAATATTTTCATTTTTGATGAGACGCCGAATGAAAGCAGTTTAATCGCCGGCAACCGAAAACCCGCGATTTCCCGTAAATCCCGATCGGCCCGTATAGTCGAATGTATACAAAGAAAGTAAGCAGGGAGTAAACTCATTTCCCGAACGATTTTAAAATTATTTTTTCACCACTAAAACCCATGAGACTTGTAGTTTTCAAAAATATTTTCATTTTTGATGAGACGCCGAATGAAAGCAGTTTAATCGCCGGCAACCGAAAACCCGCGATTTCCCGTAAATCCTCGGCCGTATAGTCGAATGTATACAAAGAAAGTAAGCAGGGAGTAAACTCATTTCCCGAAAAATTTTTAAAATTATTTTTTCACCACTAAAACCCATGAGACTTGTAGTTTTCAAAAATATTTTCATTTTTGATGAGACGCCGAATGAAAGCAGTTTAATCGCCGGCAACCGAAAACCCGCGATTTCCCGTAAATCCCGTATAGTCGAATGTATACAAAGAAAGTAAGCAGGGAGTAAACTCATTTCCCGAACGATTTTTAAAATTATTTTTTCACCACTAAAACCCATGAGACTTGTAGTTTTCAAAAATATTTTCATTTTGATGAGACGCCGAATGAAAGCAGTTTAATCGCCGGCAACCGAAAACCCGCGATTTCCCGTAAATCCTCGGCCGTATAGTCGAATGTATACAAAGAAAGTAAGCAGGAGTAAACTCATTTCCCGAACGATTTTTAAAATTATTTTTTCACCACTAAAACCCATGAGACTTGTAGTTTTCAAAAATATTTCATTTTATGAGACGCCGAATGAAAGCAGTTTAATCGCCGGCAACCGAAAACCCGCGATTTCCCGTAAATCCCGTATAGTCGAATGTATACAAAGAAAGTAAGCAGGGAGTAAACTCATTTCCCGAACGATTTTTAAAATTATTTTTTCACCACTAAAACCCATGAGACTTGTAGTTTTCAAAAATATTTTCATTTTGATGAGACGCCGAATGAAAGCAGTTTAATCGCCGGCAACCGAAAACCCGCGATTTCCCGTAAATCCCGGTCGGCCGTATAGTCGAATGTATACAAAGAAAGTAAGCAGGCGAGTAAACTCATTTCCCGAACGATTTAAAATTATTTTTTCACCACTAAAAACCCATGAGACTTGTAGTTTTCAAAAATATTTTCATTTTGATGAGACGCCAAAAGAAACAGTTTAATCTCCGGCAACCGAAAACCCGCGATTTCCCGTAAATCCCGGCTCGGCCGTATAGTCGAATGTATACAAAGAAAGTAAGCAGGGAGTAAACTCATTTCCGAACGATTTTTAAAATTATTTTTTCACCACTAAAACCCATGAGACTTGTAGTTTTCAAAAATATTTTCATTTTTGATGAGACGCCGAATGAAAGCAGTTTAATCGCCGGCAACCGAAAACCCGCGATTTCCCGTAAATCCCGTATAGTCGAATGTATACAAAGAAAGTAAGCAGGGAGTAAACTCATTTCCCGAACGATTTTTAAAATTATTTTTTCACCACTAAAACCCATGAGACTTGTAGTTTTCAAAAATATTTTCATTTTTGATGAGACGCCGAATGAAAGCAGTTTAATCGCCGCAACCGAAAACCCGCGATTTCCCGTAAATCCCGTATAAGTCGAATGTATACAAAAAAGTAAGCAGGGAGTAAACTCATTTCCCGAACGATTTTTAAAATTATTTTTTCACCACTAAAACCCATGAGACTTGTAGTTTTCAAAAATATTTTCATTTTTGATGAGACGCCGAATGAAAGCAGTTTTAATCGCCGGCAACCGAAAACCCGCGATTTCCCGTAAATCCCGGCCGTATAGTCGAATGTATACAAAGAAAGTAAGCAGGGAGTAAACTCATTTCCGAACGATTTTTAAAATTATTTTTTCACCACTAAAACCCATGAGACTTGTAGTTTTCAAAAATATTTCATTTTTGATGAGACGCCGAATGAAAGCAGTTTAATCGCCGGCAACCGAAAACCCGCGATTTCCCGTAAATCCCGTATAGTCGAATGTATACAAAGAAAGTAAGCAGGGAGTAAACTCATTTCCCGAACGATTTTTAAAATTATTTTTTCACCACTAAAACCATGAGACTTGTAGTTTTCAAAAATATTTTCATTTTTGATGAGACGCCGAATGAAAGCAGTTTAATCGCCGCAACCGAAAACCCGCGATTTCCGTAAATCCCGGATCGGCCCGTATAGTCGAATGTATACAAAGAAAGTAAGCAGGCAGTAAACTCATTTCCCGAACGATTTTTAAAATTATTTTTTCACCACTAAAACCCATGAGACTTGTAGTTTTCAAAAATATTTTCATTTTTGATGAGACGCCGAATGAAAGCAGTTTAATCGCCGGCAACCGAAAACCCGCGATTTCCCGTAAATCCCGGCTCGGCCGTAGTCGAATGTATACAAAGAAAGTACCAGGGAGTAAACTCATTTCCCGAACGATTTTTAAAATTATTTTTTCACCACTAAAACCCATGAGACTTGTAGTTTTCAAAAATATTTTCATTTTTGATGAGACGCCGAATGAAAGCAGTTTAATCGCCGGCAACCGAAAACCCGCGATTTCCCGTAAATCCCGTATAGTCGAATGTATACAAAGAAAGTAAGCAGGGAGTAAACTCATTTCCCGAACGATTTTTAAAATTATTTTTTCACCACTAAAACCCATGAGACTTGTAGTTTTCAAAAATATTTTCATTTTTGATGAGACGCGAATGAAAGCAGTTTAATCGCCGGCAACCGAAAACCCGCGATTTCCCGTAAATCCCGGGATCGGCCCGTATAGTCGAATGTATACAAAGAAAGTAAGCAGGAGTAAACTCATTTCCCGAACGATTTTTAAAATTATTTTTCACCACTAAAAACCCATGAGACTTGTAGTTTTCAAAAAATATTTTCATTTTTGATGAGACGCAATGAAAGCAGTTTAATCGCCGGCAACCGAAAACCCGCGATTTCCGTAATCCGGATCCCGTATAGTCGAATGTATACAAAGAAAGTAAGCAGGGAGTAAACTCATTTCCCGAACGATTTTTAAAATTATTTTTTCACCACTAAAACCCATGAGACTTGTAGTTTTCAAAAATATTTTCATTTTTGATGAGACGCCGAATGAAAGCAGTTTAATCGCCGGCAACCGAAAACCCGCGATTTCCCGTAAATCCCGTATAGTCGAATGTATACAAAGAAAGTAAGCAGGAGTAAACTCATTTCCCGAACGATTTTAAAATTATTTTTTCACCACTAAAACCCATGAGACTTGTAGTTTTCAAAAATATTTTCATTTTTGATGAGACGCCGAATGAAAGCAGTTTAATCGCCGCAACCGAAAACCCGCGATTTCCCGTAAATTCCCGGCTCGGCCGTATAGTCGAAGTATACAAAAAAGTAAGCAGGGAGTAAACTCATTTCCCGAACGATTTTTAAAATTATTTTTTCACCACTAAAACCCATGAGACTTGCAGTTTTCAAAAAATATTTTCATTTTGATGAGACGCCAATGAAACCAGTTTTAATCTCCGCAACCGAAAACCCGCGATTTCCCGTAAATCCCGTCGGACCGATAAATATCGAATGTATACAAAGAGGTAAGCAGGAGTAAACTCATTTCCCGAACGATTTTTAAAATTATTTTTTCACCACTAAAACCCATGTGAGACTTGAGTTTTCAAAATATTTCATTTTTGATGAGACGCCGAATGAAACCAGTTTAAATCCCGGAAACCGAAACCCGCCGCATTTCCCGTAAATCCGCTCGGCCTATATGGAATGTATACAAAAAAAGTAACCAGGGAGTAAACTCATTTCCCGAACGATTTTTAAAATTATTTTTTTCACCCTAAAAACCATGAGACTTGTGAAGTTTTTCAAAAATTTTTCATTTTTGATGAGACGCCGAATGAAAGCAGTTTAATCGCCGGCAACACGAAAACCCGCGATTTCAGAAATCCCGCTGCGCCGTATATACGATGTATACAAAGAAAGTAAAGCAGGGAGTAAACTCATTTCCCGAACGATTTTTAAAAATTATTTTTTTCACCACTAAAACCCATGAGACTTGTAGTTTAAAAATATTTTCATTTTTGATGAGACGCCGAATGAAACAATTTAATCGCCGGCAACCGAAAACCCGCGCATTTCCCGTAAATCCCGTATAGTGGAATGTATAACAAAGAAAGTACCAGGGAGTAAACTCATTTTCCGAACGATTTTTAAAATTATTTTTTTCACCACTAAAACCCATGAGAACTTGTAGTTTTCAAAAATTTTTCATTTTTGATGAGAAACCCGAATGAAAAAGTAGCAGTTTAATATGGTGACGCCGCAAAACGACGAAAACAACCAGAAACGCGCGATTCATTATAAGTAATTTTCCCGTACAGCATTCTCCC
>JASGCC010003953.1:0-21774 GCA_030067915.1 Hydractinia echinata | reverse complement strand
TCAAGATTTTAGCGTTTGTGAATTTTTTGTAAAAATTTGCACCGCTTTCTTTGTGATTGTGCCTTCTTCTTTTAATTTGCCTCATAAAAATCCGTATTAAAATATCCTTGTGGAAGTTATTAGACGTATTTCATCAACGGGAAGAATTAAAAAGAATTGGATCAGCGTTAATATTTTACTTGAAATGGAAACGTCTTTGCGCTAAATACTCAATATGATTAACTCTGGTCAGAAAAAATTAACGCGATTTAGCGCCAGATGGAAACGAAGCTTAAGGGAGAGGCGAACTGCGCTCCGGCACGGCTGCAGAATAAAAGTTCATGATGGAGTGTTGATTTTAAAGACCAGACTGACTGACTTGTCGTCTGCTCCATAAAAAAGTCCCAGTATAAATTAATTTTGTTTACGTCTTTGTGAGTGCTGAATTATTTAGTATTTTTACACATTTGCCAAACGGGTGGCTAAATTAAAAAACAATGGGATATATTTCTCTTTATTGTGATGGTCACGGGTCAATGTACACAAAGTAATTAGAAGAAGTTGAAGATCAAAATAGCAAAACTGTTGAACACATGTGAAGAACATTATTTTTATTTTTATACTACTAAACTTGCTAAAAAATTGTGAGTAAAGATAAAGAAAGTAAAAATTCAAGAAATAAAGATGAAGTCACCATATTCGTTCGATTTGTTGTTGAATGTTTCCGGTCTGTATATTTATTCAAATTTGGCGCCATCTCATCATAACAATTTTTATCGTTCGAAGTTGATAGTATGGTGTGGAAAAGGGACTCAAAACATGAAAAAAATATTGTTGTTGGTCATGACAGATATTTATTTAGTTCAAAGAAGTTTAAACGAAGGTTATAAAATGCTGTTACTACTACAAAGATCTTATTTTTGATTTTTACTGGTAAGCACATCCAAAACCTACTTATTTTCACCCCATACAGCCATGAAAATTCTGTAAAAACGTTGCCAGGAAGATATATGAATACTTAGTTGTGAAATATAGTTATTTATTTGTTATTATAGTAGCTATCTTAGTAGATTTTAGGAATTAGAAATCAATAATTTTTTTTCTCCCGCTTAAAATTTATTTTCTGGCTGCCACAAAATATTTTTTTGTTCGCCTCTCCTTTAAGAACTATTCTGTTACGGTAGATCGTGAACTTAAACAACTTCTTGATTTAGGAACCAAAAATATGCCTCTAATGGTGAAAAAATTGAAGTGCCCTTCTTGGCCACTTCGTGCGCGGATCCCTTTCTATTTTGAGTGGTTTCCGTTTCCTGTATTTCTCGCCCGTTTAGGGGTAACGGTTACATAAAAAGGAAACCAATAATAGTAGAGTGTTGATTTCCCTTTTTGTGTCATTTCCCGAACTGTGGAAGTCGATAAGCCCGTGGAAAAATCCACTAAGGCAGGTTAATTTTACTTTATTTTCCCTATTTATGTAAGTTTCACTTACGAAAACCTTTGTCATATTAAATAATAAATAATATTAAATCAATTCTGTCTTTTATGTTACTTAATTTTAATATGGCGAATAAGAAGTTTTCGTTGTACATTTATTTTCTTATGCCCAGGCTATACGGAGTAGACGTGTAGGTATACGAAGTAATACTCCGTATAAAGCATAGCTATACGAGCCCGTACTCCGTGTTAGTTGCATACCCTGACTGGAACATTTTTTTGCAAAGAAACCGGCGCAAAGAAATAGACAAACAAATATTCCCAGAATATCTCTTATCAAGTTCTATTTTTAGCTAAAATATACACAGTTAGCGAGCGAGATTGGCATTTTAAATGGCAATTGTATGTAATTGGATATTATGGTAGCTAGAAGGGTTATTATAATGATAAATCAGTTCAGCTGCACATAACTGAGTGTCACAAGAATTTTTGGTTTATTTGCTAGCTACAGTAGTTTCCCCAGTTATAACTATGGAGGAGAGAAAAAGTGAAAATGATGAAGTATGTAAAGCTGTTGCTGAAGAAAAGTCTAAGAAAAGAGATAGAGTTAATTCTGTCAAGGATAGCTATAGTCACCAGTCTTCATTTGATGAGGAATCCTCTTCTGAAAGCACTGATTTGGATACAGTTCATGTAGCCAATAAAAAAATTGTTGTGATGGAAAATAATAGACAAATTAAAGAATTACAAACATTACTATGGGACAAGTAAGCCTGGTTTCTTTTGCAGCAACTCGTTCGTGGAGCTTAAAATACATACAGAAAAATTAATAATTTAAGATAAAATATGCAACGTAGATACTCAGATATATGGAATTAAAAAAGAACAACAATTTTCAAGCATCATACATACAATTTTACCAAGTGATTTTGTCTCTGTAGATGATAAAAAGAGCAAAATATATTTGGTTTTGTAGACAATCTCTGTTTTTTTTTTCAGAAATACCTCAAGAGCAGATTTCATTTTTCATGCTGATCGCCTGGTTTAGTATTATTATATAATTCTTAAACAACGTCCATAGACAAGTTTTAGTGTGACATAATAGTTTTAAACTTTGCTTCAAGAACAAATGATATGCACATGCATACATGGGGCAAAAAATATAAACAAACCACTGCAATGGAAGAAATCTGGTCAAACCAAAAAAAATGTTAGGCTAAAATTGGTAAACTTGTTCTCAAGAAAGATTAATTCCACTGCCTCTTGGATATCATATCCCTAGAAAATGCATAAATTGGGATATATAAATGTTCTGTTTTCCATGATCCTTATTTTTCTTCCCTGTGGGTATGTTTATATGCAGAATTTCGCTTTTTCAATATTACATGTTATGTAAACTAAACTGCTATTGGGATCAATGACTCGGTGATCACATGCTATAGTGATTTATACAGGCGCCGTAGATTAGTGGTTATAGCTCTCGTACTCTGTGCGGGAGACCAGGGTTTCGATTCCTCTTGACGGCGATTCAACATGGGCGAGTGAATGTTACCATAGCCCCGGGTTAACCCAAGCCATGTGAGGGAAATTGGGAAGATGGCAACACTGTGTGGGCCGTTGGATGTTGCCGGGAGTTGTCTAGTAGAGCGCGGGCTCTAATTGGGTCTGCGTAGCTCAAGATGAGCATTAAATACTCTAGGACTCTCCATCTAAGCCATGGCCCCTCCTGGAAATGATAGACAGGGTATATCCCTCGATATTTGTGAGGCTAGCCATGTAAAATATGCACATCTATCTATCTCTATCTATTTTATTATTTCATCCCCTCCTAAAACTGTTGGTTTGATTCCCCAACTATAAGGTCATTTTCCAGTTCGAAGATTTTTGAAGCTTAAATAGGGACTTTCAAAAATAATATAAAGCTTCTTATGTGGTTCTTCCTTGACCCAATAGACATGGATATTTCTCTTTAAAAATAGTGAGGCATAACTGCATAAAGTATAAATTATTACCACTATATTTTATCTTACCATGTTTATGATTACCTTGTTGTGTAGATTCGTTTGGCTACTGAAGAAGGTTTAAATCAGCTGCCGTTTAAGGAATGTTCCGTCACAACTCATACAGGTTTGTCAAACACAAATGCTTAGATTAAAAATGTTGCAAATACCAAACTTCTATCATTTTTAGATAATTTTAAAAAAATGTAAAAAAAATGACATATGAAACACAAACTTTCAGATCACAACAAATTAATCAGCTCGTATTTAAGAAAAAGTGATTTTAGCAGAAAGATATATAGTTGAAAGTAATAAACCTCATTATACAAGTATAATGATGATGATATTATATGTGCATATAGGTGCAGAGTATAAAGGTTGCGAGTTTTATAAAGGAATATGTGGCGTCAGTATTGTCAGAAGTGGTAAATAATTGCATATATATATTTATACACATTTAACTATATCTTCTCCACAGTTACCATAATTCAAAATTTTTTTGTACTATGTAACTTTCAGGCGAAGCAATGGAAAAGGGTTTAAGAGAATGTTGTAGAGGTATACGGATTGGTAAGGTTCTAATGAGTAAAGATGAAGAAACTAACGAAAGACAGGTTTGCAAAACACGAAGCAATTTTAGTAAATATTTGTATTTTTTTTAAGAAAGTAAGCTGTTTTGTAGAATCTCCTCAGTCCTGCAAAAAAATTGGAAAGTTGGAGGAATATGTACTCTCTTTGTGAACAGGATTCAAAAGAAGCAGTAATCCTAGTTTTTTCATGTTGTGTTAATAATTAGACATTACTAGGTGAAACAAAATGTTCAGAGCAAAGCCAATGTTTGAAGAATTTCCTTTAATCTTCATTTGGGAATTTACTTTTACTGTTTCTGTCAATTCTTGTTAAGAAAGTTTCGCTAAGTATTAGTCATACTGCTTTGTATTTTTTACAAACAGCTGTCAGCAATCTTTTTTTGAAGTCCCATTTTTCCCATAGATAATTTATGCCAGATTTCCTCCTGATATTCACAACAGAAAGGTGTTTTTGATGTACCCCTCTCCTTAGTAAGTGAGATCTTTATTTACTCTTGGAGGTAGTTTTTATACCTCCATGATATACTTCAACAATTTCTTATTTCATATTTTTGTTTAGATTTTAAATAAAAAGACAGATTTGATTTAATATTATTTATTAAATATCATAAAGCTTTTCGCAAGCGAAACTTCAGTTTTTTAGTTTTGACTAATTCGATTACTATTTGTATGATTTATTCTGTCTGATTGTTTTTTTGTTTGTTTTTTGTTTTTTGGGTTCAGCCTCCCTGTTTACTTGTTGTTTTCCTTCTTATGTTTACAGTGAGTGGTGGTAATGTCACAGTCGGCGTCGATACTCTAGTTGATTATGGTGTAGAAACAGAAAATATATTTATTCTAACTTTATTTGCAACTCCGAGAGGTACGGGTGATTTTTTTTATAACAGAATGAATGGAAATTTGACACTGACATGTCTGTGTTTCATGGAATGTATTTTATTTGTTGTTTTTGTTGATGTTGTTGTTGTGTTAAGCATCTGAATTTGAAAACCACAAAAGGAAGACTGTAAAAATATTTGTGATTTTAAAAAAACACTTAAATTTTACAGACATTTGTTTTTGCAGATTTTTAGGGTTTGTTTTTGCAGATTTGCCTTCACAGCAGTGAACTCCGAATTCCTTTTTGGGTCATGAATAGCCTGGGGTTTTTATTGTGTACCTTTATTGTATACCTTTGAGGATTTTTTTTGAACTTAATAAAGTTTATGTTAAAAGTCGATAACAGTCGGTTCAAATCAGCAGCAGCGTTTTTTCGGCGTTATTTTTTACCGTTCATCTCTCGTATACTATAAGCGCCGACATTTTTAACGGCACAACGTGGAGTTGACGTCTAAGAGCGATATGAAAAAGAAAGCAAGGAATATATTATACAGAAACGTAACGAATTCTCTCTTCCAGGTATAAACACGTTGTTTAAGAAGCATCCCAATGTTTTGCTTCTCACAACTGAAATTCACGACGACGTCCCATCGCACTTCGGCGAGAAGTATTACGGTACAGGTTAATAGCTGGCTGTATAGGAATTTATTTTTATAATTATATAGTTTATATAGAATTTTTTAAAACAGAAATCTTTCGCTTGTTTCGAGAAGGTAAAAACCTTCTTTCGAAAAGGATCCTTTTAAGTTGTTTATTACAGTAAGGGCAGGAATTTTTCTGGATTTTTTTTTGCGATTTGGATCAACCCCAAAGTTTGTTTCATTGATGATGTGAATTTTTAACTCGCCAAAATTCATTTCGCAAGTTGGACCACAAAAAAAAAAGTTGTTCCGCTATAGATGCAGTCGCAAATTTAAACTCTAAAAAAATTTCTGCCCTAAAGTTGTTGTTGTTGACGATATATTTCTTACTAGAGTTACAAGAAAACTTAAAAAACTTAAACCCCATATATAAAAACAGTCATAGCGTGCATGTCTAGATCACTAAGGCGTTGTCATTTACTTCCTTTAACCTTTCATTTAAGTATAATACATCCGAAAAGGTTTTTCTAGAAACAATGTCAAGCCTGCTTTTGCTTGCTTGCTTTCCTATCTCGTGTCTTTTGCTTTGTCGTGTTAAATGTGTTGAAAAAGAAGTGTTAAGGAGGCGTGTGTCAGGGAACTACCGACAAAATGTGTTTTGTTTCCGACACGCGAGCAAGTAAAAAAGAAAAAACACTCCTTGTGTCCAGACCGTTGTATCTTGTTCCTGGGAAATACTAAAACGATCGATATCTTACAATAAATTTTTCTTCGAATGTGTTTTATATATACAGTCGACGTTTGTGAATGCAGATATAAAATAAAGCTGACTAATCAAGCAAAATTTATTTTGATCTTCTCCGCTAAGGGTGCTTTAATGCAACTTTTAAATACACTGTTTGTGGTAAGCTGGTCATAAGACCCTCAGCGAAGGAGAACATAGTTAGCTAAGTTTTAATGGTATATATAATGTGAATTTACTTTTATATTTTTTGATATTTTCACCTTCAAAGGTGGCGTGGAGAGATAAACGTTAAAAATACAACATGCCCATATATGGTATATGCAACATCCCATATATGGTATATGCAAATCCATATGGATATGCACATGCCCATATATGGTGTATGCAACATATGGCCTATATTTAGTATAATCACTCGAAACTATTATTTTTTAAATGTACCTTTAAAATATATAATTGAATTATATACTGCGTATTTATTCGTGTAGTTCTACGTTCCGTTGAACGCCCCTACATTTTGTATTTTCAACTTGACCCATCTTAGACCATGTTTCCATTAGACGATCAGCATCGCGTTTAAGTTTTAAAATTCTAACAATTTTTCTTAGTATAATGGGAAATGCGTGTACAGGAAATTGTGCAAACGAAATTTGTAATGCGAGTTAAGAAAACATTTTTGAAACCATAAGTAATAGGAATATCTTTTTTTTTCTCGCACATTTATGTTGTTCTCATTTTGTTCGTCATTCATAAAAAAAAATTAAAAATTTCATTTCGCTGTATGACATTTTGCTGTTCCCGTTCAAAAATCCTTCGTCACAATGCCTATCCGGTGTGCATGTTTATCACTTTCGAAACCGCAGCGTAGTGAAAATTATCTGATTAAAAATTATGCACTTCAAAAATTATGCACCTCAAATATCGACCCCTAATCAAAATAAAACGCCTATCCTATGAACTTTTATACTGCGAACCAACGTTTATTGTCTCATGGAAACATAGTCTTAATTTTAATTTAAAAAAATATAGTACCAAAATAGCTTTCCGTAAATAAATCTATTTCACAAAAGTATAAATTTATGATTCGCTAAAAAATATAATTACTCAAACATTATTTGAATATTCGCCCGTACCATAAAGTGTTAGTACCCATTTCAAAACAACGCCAGAACACGAGTTGTAGCCACTTTCACACGCAATGCGCGGGTTCTCGTAGCCCGCATTCACCTGTACGCGTTGCACTCCCGTTTCTTCTTCCTGCACTTGAACCTTCTTGTATTTATCACTTTTCTTTCTACCGTAGACCGCTGCTTTTTTCCTTATATTGTTATAGTAATCGAATATAGCTCGTTTTTCGTCTTCAAATAAATCTCTTTCTCCCTTGAAGGATCTTCATCATCATCTTGTGGCGGAATGTCGTCTGTGTACTGGCTATTACTGCCTCCAGGGACAGTGTTAAAGTCAATATTTTCGTCATTAGCCTTCTCATCGAACACAGCTAGAGTTCCTTTTTTCATTGGAACAGTGTATTGCTCGTAACTTGGTTTCTCTTCGGGGACATTATCGCGAGGCCACACTCGCATACTTCGAGTAAAGTTCTTCTGGGAGATTAAAGCGCGGACTTGTACGGTCGAGTGGAATATGACTACGATCGTATTCGATCCGATCTTGGTCGACATTGTTAACATTCGTCTCCGTTTGCTCACCAGGTTTAGCTCCGTATGCGACATTGTTTTTGCGCACTCCGGTGGGATAGGGTGCGTCAAAAAAGGGTTCCTAAAATAAAGGGGAGACATCGACTTAAAAAAAAACCGAAACAGATTGTCAAGGCAAAACCTGCCGAAGCTTCTTTCAGTCTTGTTCCCTAGTGATTATTTTTAAGAAATCGTAATATCCAAACCAGAGATGCAAATGTTTTGTCTGTAAACAGTTTTGGATCAGTATATGCGAATCCCACCCTCGTCCCCAGGGTTTTTTTAATTTTTGATATAAACACATATAAAAAAAACCTGGGGACGAGGGTGTGCGAATCCTGTATGTGTAAAAAATTCTCAAGCTATTAAAGCCTCGTTCTTATTTATTTTTTTAGGTTAGGGACGGAATAGAGTATACCTGTTTACGTCGGGCGTCCCACTGTGCTTTCTTTAACTTCGTTTGTGTGTCTATAACCTGCTCTTCTAAGGCTTCAACATCATTATCACCGTCACTACCAAACAAGTTACCAACCCCATCATCTTGATTGGGATTATCAGTGATTTTTAATTTCCACAGACCTGAAGGATCTTCGCCTGAAATGAGAAGTTTGTATGGTTAACGTATGTTGACAAAGACAATGGCGATAACGACTTACAAGGCGGACATCATTCGTCCATTTTACAATACTTTACTTTATAGAAAGTTCTCGTAAAGATTATATAAAAAAACGTTTTTTGTTTTCAAGGTTTACTTTCTTAATACTGATAGATAACGTGTTTATAACCCTTGCAATGGAAATCAGTTATTGTAATTTCCGTCGCTTCTTATCTGAGGTTTTCAGGTGAAAATTTCTATTGGCGCGCAAAACGTTTGCGCGTCGTCTCCGCTTATTTGGATATACTTTTCCATCCTAGAGTTACTGTTAAACTACCAGATTTCATTTTCGTACCAGTACACACTGTTCTGATATATCATAGAGATATAATGAAAGAGATCATATCTCTATGGATATATAATTCTTTATAAAACCTGTTTAATTGTACTTTTGAATTGTAAAACTCACGCAGCTCTTTCTGATGGGAAATTAAAACACAATTAAAATCTCAAAAGCCTACGACACCAAGAGTTTCCAGGAGGTCCCCCATCCAAGTACCATCCAAGCTAGTAAAGTTGTATATCTCTTATCTTACCCCAGTTGTAAACAGTCATGAAATTCCACTCATCTAAACCTTCATCAGAATCGTCATACTTTCGGGTGCTCAACATTTGACTCCAAGTCCCTTTCGGCGACATCAAATCAATGCTGACGTCACCACGACGTCTATGTACAAAACTTATGGTAAGAACTACATGTTCCCACTTTTACAACTTGCGCAGATGTACTTGCGCAGGCTACAGTTGGTACATTAACAGACAATGATCTTCCACGTGGTATGTCTCTACAGATTGGAAAAGAAAAGCAATTTTTAGCACATTAATTTCGCCTGTACGTGTATGGACTCTCTCTCTCTCTCTCTCTCTCTCTCTCTCTCTCTCCTAAGTGAATTGCTTCACTGAGCTCCTAATTTAAATGACAATGAAAAAAATTATATGAACATGCTTAAACTTACTGGTGGTCAAAGCCAGACGCCGCCGTGCATTTTGTTTGTGGTGGCAAGTTAACCCATGATTTAGCTGCATTCACCATGGCTAGTCCATCAAGTCGGCCGAAACCAAACTTGTGATTAAAATGAAAACCGGCTCCATTCTTTTTCCACCCTTCATCCACTGGTGAAGTCAGTTGTGCAGTAGTGACGATAACAGCTTGTACGTCTCTCCACGTTAGTTTGGGACTAAAATAAGACAAAAGTACAGCGATATGTACACCAATAATTCGATACAGTAATACAGCCAGTAAACCTGCAGGACGGTAATCACTCAATATTATCTTTCTGTTTTTTCCACAGACAGCCTCCCCAACCATTTATGTCTCCAGTGCTCTTTGGGTATTTTTTAAGTTTATTTCAACAAGCTATGGGGTCGGGAACGCTGTCTACAATGTGATTTCGTAGTTCCAAAATTCATTTATTAAATAAATTGTGGGGATCACTGAGCAGATTAACCGTGGGGATTTCGCTAATTTAGAGGGTGAGAACACTCGTCTCTAAAGTTCGTCAGAAATTCAGAGATTTTTAGCTCTAATGAATGCTTTAAGCACTCTAGAACCGGCTTTGTTGTCCCTTCTGGAAGCAATTGACAGAGTATATCCTTCAAAAGTAGTTAGGCAAACCAACTGAAATTTTTTTTACCAACCTTGTTCCTAGCGCCTGTTGTCTCTTTTAGATATCGGGACGGCAAGACGTGTTCCTATCGACGTCCCGATGTCAGAAAAGATACAAGATGTCCTGGGGACGAGGTTGTTATATCACTACTTCTACTACTTACTTAGCTTCTAGTGTCAGTGCAATAAGACCAGCTGCGAGAGGGGCTGATGCTGAAGTACCTTTAAATTCTTCCGTACATTGATGATAAAGATCCGTCGTTACCTAGAGTGCAAAGATTACAGGTATCTTATTTACGAAAAGTTTAAAAATTTTGTTACACATTTAAAAAATCACAAAATTAGTCAGGGTTGGGAGATTATTGGGTATCGTAGAGTACCAGTCAGCTTAATTGCGTTGACAAACATTTCTTCCAGTTGGAATTTTTTTCTACACCCGTGTCCGTATCAAAGTTTAAAGTAAAATCATTTTTGACCTTAACCCCATAAAAAGGTATGTATATATCCAAAATATATCCCAAATGTTTTTAAAAGCATGTTACTTCCTCACAAATACTCAAAAATTTCATTTACCATTTTATTTTCGTGTCCTTCTTTATGCGAAGCACCATTGAAAGTAACCGCTAATGTTGATGAGCACTTTTCTGTATAATAAGCTGACAACCCGTGGTCACCAATACAACCGATAGAGATAGTGAAAATACTTGTGGTATATCCATCACAATTACAATCGTCGTCAGTCAAACCTCCGTTTCCTGTGGCCCATACGAATATCGAGCCGAGATTATTTCGACCCTAAAGCAATATGTTAAATTTATTATGATTATATGTTTAGAAGGAGGAATGTTTTTACAGATTTCATTTTGCAAATTTGTTGACACAACTAAATTTCACTGTTGCTATGGCGTTTTCTTATTTTTTTTCCAATTTGCATAACGAGTTAGCCAGGAGACCCAGCGTAATTTTTCTTAACACCGGGAAATCGGAGTAGTTAAGGTGAGGAAAATTACGCTGGGTCTTAAAGAATTTTTCTGCGGTCAGAAACTGGCCGCGCTTTTTGATTGGCTAATTCTTTTGTTATTTCCTCACGTGGTCAATATCGGGGAAAGCCCTTTTTATCCCGAATTTCGAGCGAGTGGTTTCACTCACCCTAACAAACATTATTAAACCATGAAGTTTTTACCAGAGTAAGATGTGGCCAGGCTTGGTAAACAACTCACAGATAAATTAAAATGGCCTCCGAAGCGATTAGTCACATTGGTCAATTTAAACTCGAGGTTTCCGCTGAGTCATTCGTTTGCGTTTAAGCTTTTGTTTGAGAGAAACTCATTTTATTAACCTCGAAGAAGAAAGCTTAGTTAACTAGGCTAACAACGAGTTAGTGTAAACAGTGCTTTATTAATGTTGAAGACAGAACGCAGACGGCAATATCTGCCAGAGCTAAGTTAAGTTCTTCTGCAGCTATACACAAAAAAATATCTTTAAAATTTTTACTTTATATTTTTTTTAAAAAAAGGTGAGACAAGGGTGTTGTTTGCTTGAAATTAGAATAATTTTTTGTAAATCATTCGAGCATTTTCTTGATGACATTCTTTACCTGCATGAATGCACAAGACTCGTGCCATGTAAAATAGAGCCTTTTAAGAAATACGTTTTTTTAGGCAATCTTAGATATGCAGTATTTTAATGTAACGAACCTTTTCAGCACCTAGGCGAAGCGCTTTTGCGGCCATTGGTCCCGGTTTTCCGAAAGTTTTCCCGTCGTCTTTCGGTCCCCAACAATTTATATAAATATCAATGTGATCTCCTCGAAATCCAAGAGCACTCGCCTCTAAAGCGTCAGTGGCTTGACCATCCAACATACGAACTCCTGACAAAAACGAAATCGTTTGCATAAGACATATTAAAAAGAAAAATGAGAAGAATAAAAACATTGAAAATAAAAATCTGTTTGGTTACAATTTAGGTAATTATAATGTTTAAGCACCGACCTCCTATTTTAGCATTGTACGCCACACCGGCACCACAAACCCCATTATTCGCTACCGCTGCCGCCTCACCTGCACACCTGGTACCATGGCTAAACGTAAGAACAATATTTTCTACACGAACTGATAGCTTTTTCTATATATTATGTTTAACAATGACATAGAGTTCTTAATATGTGTACAAAGAAAATTTATTGATATCTAAGAAGTAAGTTATAAGGAACTTGTCTTACCAATTATCGGGGTCACTGTCTCGGGGGCTTGGGTCGTTATCGTTGTCATTTAAATCAGAACTGGCTTGAGCATCCTATAAAATAAAAAAGGCATACATTAATAAACAATACAATAAGTCTTAGTACTATAAACATCAGGGAGGATTATTTGTTAGATTCCGAATGAAAGGATAAACACTATATTCGTGAGAATACTGGCTTTAACATGTTAAAGGTAAAAGCAGCTAGCAAAGGAGATCAAATAAACCAAAACATGCTTACGTAATTCGCTTCTAAGTCTGGATGCGTCCTGTCAAGTCCTAGGTAATAAAATGTAAATCTGCTATAACGAGTAAGGTTATCACAATTCTAAAAAGAGCTCTACCCAAGACTTCTACTTAATTAGAAGAACAAAACATCTTGAAAGAATAATAATAGTAAAAGGAATTTCATTTTGCGGAAAGATTATTTGCGCTCTATAGCTAAATTCACACTGAAAAAAGAAAGTTCTCTGCGGAGCGGCACCTCGCCGCGTGACCTTTGCATTGATATGTTCACATTTAATTTTAGAATATTTTGTTTTATTTTTGTACTTAATAGAAAAAAACACGTGAATAACAATGAAAGACGCTCATATAACAATGCGCCAATTGCTGAAAAATCGTGACAAGCTAAAAGTAAGTACATGTCATTTTGCGGCCGCCATGCATGGTCATAAGGCGCCATGACGCAGAACTTGTTCCAGCAAAAATTAACATCCTCTAATAAAATGAAAAGTTATTTGAGAACGGTAGAGTAGTACACCCCCTGAACTTACTATTGAAATATATCCTACTCACCATCATCTAAAACGGAAATAACTACTCCTTTTCCGGTTATATTATTTTTCCATACGGGAACTATATTCATATCTACACCAGCTGGACCACTAGCTTGACCAGTATTTAACTAAAGGAAACATAAATATGAAAAATATAACGACCGACCGGCCGGACCGACCCACGACCCACCCGACCGTCCGACCCGTCAACCCGCCGACCCACTGACTGACCTAACGAAACGAAGAAACGAATAATTGATATACTTACAATGTACCACATGTCTTTTATATAAGGATCAGTAGGAATTTCATCCCTTTTAAAACGTTCTAATATTTTTTGCTGAACCGCATACCTTACCTAAAAAATGAAAATAATTAGAAATAATTTCACCAACGCGCGCGTGAGCTAGGTGTAAACATAAAGCTATGATCGGAGGGTAGCAAAAATAATTAATAAAATATTTTAAACTAGTCGTTACCCGTGGAAAAATCCACGGGGTCGTCTGTTTTTAATTACACGCTATTTCGTGTGTCCGTTGCACGACACTTTTCTTGCGGACAGACAGAAAAAACCCGGCTATTATTATAGAGACTAGTCGTCAACCCGTGGAAAAATCCAGGGGATCGCCCGTCCGTTAAATATCGCATTCCATGTTTCCGTAACAGACAGAAAAACAGACAGACGACGGCTATTATTATAGAGACTAGTCGAGGGTTTGTGGAAAAATCCACGGGGTCGCCCGTCCTTTATTTACCGAATTTTGTGTGTCTCGCTACTTGCGGCACCATTTTACGCAGAGACAGACAGACGACGGCTATTTTTTTAAAGAGACTAGTCGGTAGTTCCGTGAATAAATCCACGGTTCGCCCGTTTTTATATATCGCAATTCGTGTTTCCATAACACGACTTGCTCGAATACTTCAATACCAACAATACAAAAAACATTGGGCAATTGATCTAAAAGGGTGGAATCTGTTACAGAATTAGCTAAATTATTGTTAGCTTGAAAAAATAATCTATTGACGATATAAGGTGAAAGATGGCAACTAGCAATGAAGTATTTCCAAAGAGACTTTCTCAAATACATTTAAAAAATGGCTTACATTATCTTCTTGTTCTAGCAAGTTGGTTTTATGTCTAGCTATAGTGTCACGCTTTTCAGCAATATCGATATGTTTAAAGTGATAATGACCTGGAATATTACCAATCTATAAAGAAAGTATATTTATTTGTTATTACTTATTCTTAAGAGTGCAGTGTCCAATAAATTTTTGTGTACGCGCAGGTACTTTGAGGTTCTCTTGCACGTCCGGAAGATTAAACCAATCACAAACAGCGATTGTATCTACTAAAAAACAGGGCGTCTTATTTGTAACGTTGGATTCTACACTTCTTATTGATGAAGAAACTTTGCTCATCGCTAACATACTGCCTGGCAGCGAGCGGGATTCGATCCGCGGTCCACAGAACTGGGAGCCACAGACTAACCCACTATACTACGTGCGGCAAATGTAATGATGAACTCAGATAGTTTATTCGGATGTTGTGTATTCATGGTTCAGACTTCTTGTTTCAAAAGTTTTTAAGTTATCATTTCATTGCCAACTGATTGTGTAACAACAAGCAAGCTAGAACATTGAGTGGGATAAGAAAGGCTGTCGGATAACCATTCCCACTATCTTACTTCCATATCTTCTCAATATTTAATATATTTATGATTATTATTCTAAGTGAAAATACATTGTTGAGTGAGAATTACAGTTCATTTCTTCCTACTATTCTTTTACTTACTACTACGACCTGCAGGTGCCGGCAAAAAAACATTTTTTATCGAATCAATTTTCGCTTTGTGCTATCTATTAAACACCGGCTTTAAAATGTTTACTAATTATTTTGCAATAATTATTTTTACAATGTCCCTAAATTTGCAAAGCCTTTATTTTACCTACAATGCATTCTAAATTTGCAAAGCCTTAATTGGAGCTGCACCACAATTTGCTGTTTCCGTCATGATTGATGATAGCATAGCTAAGATATAGCTACCTATAAAGGCTATATAAGCTTTGATATATATGCAGTTAAGTTACCAAAAATCCAAATTTACCTTTCCTATGTTAATAAAACCATGCTTCTTTGCTACGCGATCCGCTACCTCTTTTGTTGGTGGGTCCACATGAACAGCCCACGTATTTGAAAAATATTTGCCAGAATATGGTTGGTCTTCTTTATGCGCTTCTATATATTTCCTATACAGGTACCTCTTAACTTTCTTGAAGCCAGAATCTGATAAGTATCTACGCTTGTGCTGCTTGTTGCTACTGGGGTAAACATGGTACGACGAGTGGACGAATTGTAATGAAAATACTAACAGAAGGAACATATGCTTGTAGTAAGATGATACAGGAATCATCTTAGTGTTCATGTTGGCTATTAATTTGAAATGTCTTCCAACCTATACTAGCTTGTTAACATGTCTTTTGTTATATATTCTTGACTATTATATATTTGATTTTTGTTCGTCTATAATGGCTGCTCAGGTTTTTCCATACCGAGTGTGATTGTTGCAGAGCTTTCAAATGCGGGTGATTGTTTACGTTAAACTCACTGAGCGTGAAAAACAAGTATTCATTAACAATTCGCCGGAAATATGTTTAAATGTTTTGAAAAAGCCGAAAGTGAGTGGAAATTCAAAATTATCTTCAAGACCAGTCGCTATTTGACAACCGGGTCTTTATGTGCGGCGTGTGTGGCCGTGATTCATAATGATAGAGCGGTGGTTTCGATCCAGCCACAGATACCGGTCAACTTATGCCTTATGAGGGAAATTGGATAGGCAATACCGATGTACATCTCTAGTCTATACATTACAAACAAAAGAACCTACATTTACAACAGTGACTCCTAACGCATTGTCTATGTTCTGCATGAAATTTTTCGGTAACTAAATAACAAAAACGCCAGAAAGACTAACCTCGTTCACAAGACAAACGAAAAGGGACCCTGGGGACATGGTGCAAAAGACATTACCCACTAAGGCAACTCGGTTTCTGGTTTAACTGCACGCGAAATCCCGACAAACAAAAATGACGGCTCGTCGAGGTCATTTTGTATCTCACGCGCATGTACGCTTAAACACGCAAACTTTAAAACCGTCAGTGTGCTACATTTTTCACCAAAATAGCTTCGGGCAACAATTTTTTTTTGGTTTAAAACCGGCTTTGTTAAAACTCTACAAAAACGATATCACCTAAAGTCTAAAAAATTGGCAAAATGCAGGGGTTTTTTTCACAGTAAAATTTTAAGCCTAAAATAATATCCATATATAATTTCCAGGGTCGTTGGTAAGCTCATAATAAATATACTTATGTTTTGAACATTTTCAGCACGTTATGGTCACAGCTTAAACAATGTGTATAAAAAGGTGTACTTTAGGACACTTTAAAACTAGTAGTATTCATATTCCAAGATTTTTCTCCAAAGAATGATGGATATTCAAAGTTTCTAAGGTCTGGCAGACACCCTGTTACAGGTATCACTCGTATTAACATTAAACTGGGCTAAAATCAATTGGCAGTTTTAGGTCCAATTATGTATATTGTTGGTTTTAAGACTAATTTGATTGCATTGTGGTATTTTACAGACCATAATATTCAAAAGCGAGTTCATGTACTTCGTCTTTACAAGTATATAATTAAAGAAACCGCAAAAAAGACCTGTCAGAAATGTCATCGCTAAACATTTGAACTTATTGCAAGTAAAGTACGAGAGTGCAAACACAAAGGCAGTGTGTTATAATTATACAAAAATCTTATTTAAAAATACTGAGATATCAACATTTTTATGGTTTTTCTCTGCAAAATGAATATTCATGATTTTCGGTTTTGATTCCATATGATCAATGTCCATCAGACATCCTTTTTAATTAATGCTACGATATTTCATTCATGCATCATTGTTACTTCCCAAGATTTAAGTAGGTACCGGATTGTTCGGTGCAGTCGAGTGTTCAGTCTCGAAATTTAAAGTCAAATGTAGGAAATTGCCCTATTGACCAGGTATCATCTAATACATATTCAAAAATTATTATCATTTCTAGAAAGTGTATAGTCAAGAAATGCAAAAAATTTTGTATATTTTTAAAAAGTTTGCGACGGTAAAAGTACCCTAAACACGTGACTATCTATATGTTCCTAGAAAACAGTGTTTCGTGTTTTCACTTACTAGTAATGTAAGTTTCCACTTGCTTTCTTACGTAAGCTTACTTTGTATTTAGGACAAGGAGGAAATACTGTTTGACGCAGACAACAGTAACAAAGCAGATAATTAATGGTAATTCAAAAAAATATTTATTTTCCATTACGACGATACAGTGAGACGTACACATCAGCATCAGCACATTCAGAATACTCTCACGAAATCTAAATGGAAAGAAATAGAGTTATCAAGTCAAAATCGTAAAATACAACAAGCAAACCGGCCACCACCCTGTATATTAAAATACACCTACGGACTGTTTGGGGGAGAATTAATAACAGGATAAATATCTACGGATTCGCCAATAAATCGCTACTTAAGGTTTTTAAGGCTTATAGGTAAAATAATAGTTCAGTTGATCTTCTTTTCGCTTTTTGTAATACTACAAAAAATATCTTAAATCTGAAAAACAGCGAACAAAATTTGTATAACACTGCAAGTACCTTCAAGTATCTTTACGCTACTGATCGAGTTTGATGGTTACCCCACGACGAATTTCACCCCAACCAATCAACCTACAAACATTCATTACTAGATATTACACCATATCACCACATTCAATCGCATCCTATCGAAAAATTACCCCTGCTTACCTCCAATGACGGTCAACTCTCCTACTTAAGGCAATCTTCTCCCCAATTTCGGTACAGACTGGTTGCGTCAAAACAATTTTTGCCAAATCAGCTTTCACAGCAAGCACTCTACCGCCAGTTGACAGAGATCCGATATTCACCATTAGCATTTCATTTTTACTTAACTTTTGTACCTAAATAAAAAATTGACATACCTGAAAGTTTTCTCTCCTACAAAAACGCTAATTTGCAAAAAATGAAATCGCAGCAGCAAAACTAGGAGTTTGTTCGTTCCAAAACTGAAGACAAGTTGCAAAAAATCTACCTTAGCACCCTTTTTGTCACCTTCTGTTTTTACTCCCAGCAACCTTCTAAGCAGAAAGTAACTGATTTCAAGCTCAGTGAATATGTCAGGAAGTGCTCCGACAGCACCAAGCACTTGTCCGACCATTCGATCAGCTCTACACAAAGTAGGGTCGATTTTTGTTCCGACGCCGATCAGACCACCTGGTGCAGCATACTGCAAATCATTATGCTCGGCGAACAGTGAAACAATCTTTGAGAAGATGGGCTGACAACGTAATCGTCCCTCTGAATCTTTTGAGATGATACCAGGGCGAATTTCGATTTCTTGATTCACCTAAGACGATTGGTATAAACCGTAAAGTATAAGATAAAATCCTCTTTTAAAACCGATAACCTTCAAGTTTGATCATTATCGCTAAGTTATGGTACTTGTATCTTCAGAAAGTGCACATAAAATTAATTGCTTTAGTTTCATAAAATTGGTTTAATTCCACAAAATTGACTTAGTGGCGTCAACCACTAGGTAATACCTTCAGTACACCTCTCAGAATACTTCCACCAGCAACACCACCTTTCAAATCATCAACTTCACACCCTGGTTTGTTGACGTCGAATGAACGAATAACTAAATATTTATGAGCATTTGGTCCTTACAACATACTAACCGTAATGTTAAAAAAAAACATTTTCTCTGAGATAATGGATAGTAACAGAGTGAATAAAGTTTTTTAAAATTTTCCAAATTAAGAAAACAAAACAAAAAATTCTATGTTTTGGGAGATTTTGATAAAAGTTTAGCAGGAAATGGACACTTACTAAAATACTTTTATTTTTCGCGGGAAAAAACTTTTGCGGTAGCAAAATCATCACAAAATTATAGGAAGTCCCCTTTGAGAAATATTTGCAGGAATAAATAACAAGTTTACAATGTTTTCAGGGAAAATAAACTTCCGCGTTTTTATTTTTCTTAAATTTTTTTTTTTTTTGAGGTGAGGTTTAAATTACTGTGAATGTTTGCAAAAAACGAAGAAAAACTTAATTCATTTAAAAAGGCTTCAGTTAATCTTTTAATGTGAAAAGATATTAGAAGGATGACTCAATACATCTGTTCAAACAATAAACCCACCAATTAATCTAGGTAAAGATGTAAAATCCCGCACAGGAACAGGAATCTTCTTGCAAATATATTCACAAATTACTTCAATGTTGTATTTCAGCTGAGCTGACACTGGTACAATTGGAGAACCTTCAGCAATGGTTCCTGAAAGAGGAATATCAATGGAGAAAATGGCAAAGTTACAAGTGATAACTTATAACCAAAACAACTGCTTGCAGAATTTAGAAGAATTAAAAGTGATCTCAAGAAAGTCAGGTGATATGTACCTAAATCAAAACACTGTAAAAACTTTAAAAAAAGGGGGTTTCTTCTGGAAAATTTAAATTATTTAAAGATTTTTATTACCTTTAACAAATCTAAGAATCTGTTCATGCTGCTCTTTTGCTTGTGTTTCTTTCACTAAATCTATTTTATTTTGCAATATAATCATATGTTTCAACTTCATAATTTCAATTGCAGCAAGATGTTCAGATGTTTGAGGCTGAGGACACGATTCGTTTCCAGCTATGAAAAAATTTAATAAACACTTAATAGTATAAGTCAGTCAATTATCTCAGGGTGGTATTGAATTGAGCAGATGCTAACGTAAGCCAACTAAAAGACATACTCAAAACTTTGGGTGCTAATAATTTAAAACTATCAATAAAAAATTAAAACAAACAACTACCAACCAATTAACAACAAAGCAGCATCCATAACTGCAGCTCCGTTCAACATGGTGGCCATAAGAATATCGTGACCAGGGCAGTCGACAAAAGACACATGTCTAAATCGAAAAAGAAGTAGAAAAAGATGTTAAATACTGAAGAATTAAATTTAACTTACAATCTACACTACGGAGTATCTCTAACTTTACTATAACAAACTTTTTATATTTGTCCTCTGTGCCACATACATATATTTGTCCTCTGTGCTTAGTTAGTTAGTTTACCATAACTATATCAAAAAATTACTTTTTTTCAAAGGTTTATTTAAGTGCAGCAATACTTAAAGGTGCAGGTGGAAACACTTAAGACAACACTGGAAAAATCTAATTTTTGATTTCTATTTGGACCAAACTTTGACAATATCCAGAACTTGCTAACCTCAATAAACAATTTCACTCACACCTTGCGTAAATCAAAAATAAAGTACCCTTACCTTACTAGCCTATATTTGCCTGTACAACCTGGTCTCTCACAGGGCGATACATCTTCTTTACTACTTCCAAATGATCTGTAACAACCAGGCCGATGGCAAGCAGGACTGTCACATTTATAAATCTAAACATAGAGCACAATTATTTGAAAAAAGCCGGTCAAACTTAAAAAGAAACTACAAGCACAACAGAGTAAACTTACTTTTGCGTTTGCATAGCCAAGTTTAATTGTGATGTTTCTTTCCAACTCATTCTTAAATCGAACAGTCTAAAAAAGAAAGCAAAAATGGTTGATATCAAACACACAAAGCTTACAGAGAATTTCTGTAAATATTCCTTGTGGGCCTATCAATAAGAGAATAGAACCAGTGTGATAAATTGCATATATCTCAGTAAAAAAAATTATTACTTTGCCCTTTTCACACAAAGCTGCCATTTCAGCATGGTGAACGTGTACACACAGCAAGTTTTAACATTTTATTGAAGTCAGATTCTCAACGATGTGTTAGCGAGTTATAAGTATAGTGTCTTTAAATAATATGCGATATAATACTTATGGGACAATCAAGATATTTATATCAATCATGGCAAAAATAATAATTATATATTGGAATATTGCAATGGAAAATTCTAAATTGAACATCGTTAGCAAAGAATTGAATTGAACATTTCTAATAACAAATCTTCCTTCACAATGCCTTCACAGAGAAGACACAAATATGTGTATTATTACTGGAATTATGTCTTTTTTTTTAAAAAAAATGGTTTTACCTGAACACCAGAAATAGCTTTGACAACTGTTGATTTACCATGAGCTACATGACCAATTGTTCCTACACAAAGTTTTTATCTGTACAAATAAACTGAAGTACACTAAGCAATTTTACAATTCAAGAAAGTTACGAAAAAATATGAGCTATTAAATATCTGAAATTTAAAAAAAAAATGCATCATACCAACATTTATAGTGGCTTGTCTGCTAATAATTTCAGGAGATAATGGATTTAACGTAGTGACATCCTAAAAAATAATGTCATTGTTAAGTCACATTGTATAAGCAATTGTAGAAATTAAAAAGTATCCTAAGTGTGAGATGATTCAAAAATTTCACTGACTCACAAGGAAGCCTATGAAAATAAAACATGTGGTGCCAATATATTTTTCATATATTTTTAAAAACAGCTTAAATTTGCCATAAGTCAG
>JASGCC010003952.1:0-21779 GCA_030067915.1 Hydractinia echinata | reverse complement strand
TCAGAAATTTTCGTCACTTTTGTCGACGAAAAATTTTGTCCATTTTGGATTTTTCTTATTTTTTATTAAAAACTTCAATCAGCTAATATTACAGGTGAAAACAAATACCACAAACGTTGTATATCCTTAGCAAACCTATATTCTTCAAATAAATATAGCATCAAAGGTATTTTACAAGTGTAATTTCGTAAAATTATAAGATCAGTTTTTTTTCTACGCTACGGTTTCTTCATTTTCTGATGATTCGATTGATGAATACGATACGATATAAGGCTTTTCCCTTGGTTTAACCATTCCACTACAGATCTCGATTTCTAACGATTCTCATGCCGTCTCGTATATGAGTGGCGGCTTTTTTCTTTTATCCTTTGGTTTGACCACTTCGCTATCAATAAATTTTGTTGTAAAAGAACCAGTTGGTTGCCTATAAAATTCTATCAACAGAGTATAACCTATATGAGTTTTCGAGATATATATGTAAATTTTTAAAATATTAGAAAATTGGCTTTTGGACAAAATTTTCGTCGGACAAAGTTTTTCGTCAGACATAATTTTCGTCACCAAAGAAAAATTTCGTCACTTTTGTCCGACAAAGTTTTGTCCCATAAGGTATGGCATTTCCGCAAGTCCTACCACAGGATTTTACGCTCAGAAATGTCAAATTAAATTTAGTAGCTACAGGGCAGACTCCATAGTGTATATCAAAATAGTCAAGAGAGATTACTTTGAAATCGTTTAGAATAACTTGTTACTCTATTTTTTCTTATCATGTTGTTTTTAGAAGTCAGGCAGAATCGCAAACGAACACTTTTTGCATTTGTACAGAAATGTAGCAGAAGAAACATAGCGTTTATTCATGACAATCAAATTAAAGAAATTGACGTGTTAACATAAAGTAAAAATATTCACATTTCAGATATAGCAAGAGGTGCCGACAAATTTAATTTTGGTTGGCTAATGCAAGCACAATGGAGAGACTGGTTTGGCTATGGAGCATTCAATGCGGAAGGAGATTTTCAAATTGTTATTGAGCATGTCACTGCTGATGGAGACAACGAGCCAATTGGATTAAATGGCGCTTCATTTAAATTAGTCTTAAGCAGGTTAGGTAAATTCATGTACACAAGTGTTTCATTTGATTGATTTACTTGCTTTAAAATGCAACGATAGAGTTAATCTATATAATAATACGCCAGTTCCGTGTGTCTGTAACAGGCAAAGTGGATGTGTTGTTTTTTCTAAAGAAACAGCCGCGGTAACATGTCACTTTTGCTAAACTTTTATTTTTATTCTGTCTTTTGTGTGCTTTTTCAAATTGATTTAAAATATTTGTTTTAAAAAAGTCACGGTTAATTTATTTTATTGTTCTCATAAAAACCTTTGTGTAATGATGTAAACTTTATTACACAAAAGTCACGGGTAATTAATTTTTATTATTCCCTTAAGCACGTCTCTATTGTCTACTGTTATATGAAAAACATATTGGTTTTATTTATTCCCGCTTTTGAATGGAGTTAACAACAAAAGGTTTTGACGAAAAGAACTATGAATTTCGCTGTTTGGCTAAAACAAATCATGTGATAAAATAAAGTGATTTCATTAGTTAGGAATTTTATTGCATGCGAATTTAAATTTACCGTGACGGGAGCTTTGTTATAAATTGTTATACGTGTAAAGTCACAGGCAATTAACGTTGTTATTATAGTTGTCAATTTCGTTCAAAAGTTTTAATTGTTTGCGTCTTTAAAATGAAACTGACAACAAATGATTTTGTGATAAGAAACATAGAATAAATTTTATATGTTTTTGGGATTTCGTTTAAAACGTTTCTTTTTCAGCCTTCTTAATAAAATTATCAACAACCTTTGTGATAAGAAGCACAATAAATTTAAGTGGATTATTCCACGGGTTTAAGTAACTAGTTCACAAGAATAGGTCAATTCTCCACTAATTCAACTATAGGTTTGATAACATTGGTGGAGCAGCTGGTGCACCTTACAGCGCATTGTTCGTCAGATTACCGGCTGGTGCAAATTTGTCGGAAACAAGTAAACATTTTCTGTTGAAGGAAAACCTTGAAAACATTCCAATGTTTAGCAGACCAGCAAATCGTCCTTGGTGTATTACTGTGGCTCCACAAAAAGTACAGTTTATGGACACTGAAATGTTACAAGATGGACCAGGAATTCTTTGTGCTTCGGCTGATGATGGAGAAAAGGTTTGCTCAGGACCTGGATGTAATATTAAGTATCCGGTTAGTATCATCTTGTGTGCAAAAATCGTTGTGTGAAAAGATCATTGAGAATATTGAACGAAGTGTTGCCTATTAGAGCAGACACTCAAAGTTTGAATATCTCCTCTGTTTGAAGCTTCAAATTTCAAAAAGCATTGTTAGGATAATTTCAATAAGTTGGTTTTAAAAAACAGAAAAAATATTATGAAAGTTTCTTAGAGAAATTCGAACAAAAAAGGAGGTTTGATTAACGTAAGCTCATCGTAAAACAAAACAGTCTTTTCTTATGAGGTAAACCTTTTAATCCGCCAGGTTGGACCCACGTATAGCTTACACTTCGGGGCGTGGTTTTAAAAGCTTATAATGTACGAAATTTGAAAATTCTGTGTGACATTTTGTTTCATCTTTAACCATTTATAGTCTTTTAATATCTTAGTGTCTTAAGTGGATTTTTCCACGGGTTAAATGACTAGTAGTAATAATCATCAGAAATCATCATACAATACCTTGTGTTAAGATGAATTTCTAACCGTCAAGGAACGAATGGGAACGGACAATTGTGATTTGTTGTATCGTATTTGGTGATGAACTTTTTCGTTCCCTTCCGATCTGTACTAATTCAACGTAAAAGTTGAAATCATTTCAACTTTTCTTGCGGACAGGAAGGGAAAAAATTAAAAAAGCGAAGAAATCTATATTATAATACCCGTATACGTCTCTCTGCCTGTCACGCAAAATGGTACTGCAAGTAGTGAGACGCGCGCAATGCTGTATAAAAAGGACGGGCGAACCCGTGGATTTTTCCACGGACTAGTAATTAGCAGATAGGCAATCAAATTTAAGTATTTTTCTTGTTCCGTTTTGTTCCTTTTTGCTGTTGAGTCGAGATTTAGCTTTACACAAAGCGTAGTCCGGCATTCGAAAGCTCGTAAATGATTTTCGAAGTTTTACGTATTGTTTTATCAGCACAACTACCAGCATAACCGTCTTTTTTTTCAGATCGAATCAAAAGAAACTTTGCGAGGTTGTGGTGCAGCCGAAAATGAAGTTCAAGATATTCCTGACGAACTCACACTATCTATGGCTATGGGTCTCTCTAAAATAAAGAACAAAATACCCTCCCGCTATAATACGCCAGTTGGTGCAACACTAAAATGCATGGGGGTGGATGGAACACCAGACTTTCTTTCGATTTTCTTCGGTGGAGGTGGGGAAGATGCGGTGTTTAAGTTGATAGACTTTGGTTATACTCCTGCTGATAAGGAGGACGAGAATTCAAAAGCGCAATTTAATCTGGCTTTTGAATTAACGCTGCCAGAAGGTTACCGCAAAATTCCAAATACTGAAATAGGTATGTATTGTGGTAAAAAAGTAAAATATAAAAACAAGTTTTAATATAGCATAAGCTTTTCGGTTAAAACCATCCTCAGTGCATACATAGATGTAATAAATTTTAAGGTGAACGTATTTTTACATTGGTATGAGTTTTTAAGAAAGTAATTTACATATATACAATAAAATATAACTACCCTCAAGAAGGTAATTATCATTTACTACATACATCGAAATTAAATTTGCTATCACACATGTTCATCAGCTATGGTATGTATTGGAATTAGAAGTATACCACTAAACTTGCCTTTACAACTTTCTCTTATGCAACGTGTTTTGCTTTCACGAAAAAGTAGATAAAACTAAAAACATAACACTAAAACATATGATTTTTTTACATAGCGTTTGAAACCCTTGAAGCTAGTATATCGACAAATAATGAAAGTGGCTGGGAATTCAGTGCTCAAGCAACCCTTAAGCTACATGAAATTGAAGTTAGTCTGCTTCTCGAAAAGGTGTCGAATAACTGGAAGTTTTTAATCGAAATACCGTCCATGACTTTACGAAGCATTTTGGATCTGTTCGAAAACGTTAACTGTCCAGAGACAGGTATAAGCGAGTTGGATAACTGGGGTATTAAGGATTTCAAATTTGAATGGAATTTCGGAGGAACAACAATTGTGAGGTAAGATAAAGTGTTTTACGAGTGATAAAAACACAAATAATACGCTCACGATCTCTTTAACACAATGTAAATGAGAGAGGAACCAATTAAGGGTTATTTAAGATTAAAACTAATGGTTAATGTCAGAAAAGATAATTTTAATTAGTACCCAGTAAGCACGAGAAAAACAAGAATTATAAACAGGCTATTTCAATTCATAGATACATCCCTTACAATATTCTCACGAATTAAACAAGACTATCCCAGAGTCCGGGATACAGATGCAGACGCTAAGCTCCACCCCATCTTCGCTAATAATGCACAAAATCTGAGATTTTCCATCATATGTTAATTCAAGATATCTTCGTTCCATTGTTTGTAAACATACCAGGTGGTGCATACTTTAATAAAGTACCATAATATAGCGGAAAGAAAATTCTCTAAGTTATAGAGGTTACTCGTAAGGTTAAACCTTCTTATTGCAACCAATGCGTTTAAATTGCTTGATAGAAAGGTTTTATTGGATGGGGCATACTCAATCGAAATTTTGGCAATGTTTGTGAGTTATTCTCCAGGCGCATAAAAAAATGATTTTTGACATTTACAACTCACAAAATTATTCGCTACGGGTAGCTTGTCTAGACACTGCTAGAAAACGATGTTGTTTATAACTTTCTTGATGCGCGAATTTACTTGCACATTGATACTCAATGCTTTTCCTGCCTGATAAATAAAATGTAATCTAAAACGACTCACTTGTTTGGTTGTCTTCGACATAAAATCAATAAGTGTTGTTAGGTTGTATTCTGCCAATAACACGTATTCACCCTTGCACATGTAGGATAAGTCTTCTATGTAGACTTCTATACTTGTTTTGCGTAGTCACATAGCAAGAGAAATGCTGAATTAATACAAAACTACAACATCCGCTACAAAGACAGTTAGGTGCAGCAACGCGTTGCCACCAAAGTCGAGGCACGTTGTAAACATCCTGAACTTCCTATAAAGTGCATGTTGTTCTTTTAATATGTCGTTGTTTTTATGTCTTTTAGTTTGTAGACTTAATATAGGCATAGTTTTTCTTCAGGAGCAAGCAGTTTAATATTCGTTACACTTCCGTAGTGAATTTATTTTGCAGTGATTTTGACCAGTGCAACTGGTAATCAGGATCCCTTGTTAGTAAATAAGGGAAAACTTTTGCCATATAGAGAGCTATAACATTCGCCAACCTTTAGGAAGTAAAAAGGCAGGTGCAAAGCACTATCCATCGTAGATCCCTAAGGTGACGAAAACTGCACCGGTAGGCAAAGCCAAACTCAGTAGTTGTCTCAATTTATTGTGGATGATCACATTCACCATTTTAATGGGCATATTTTCGCACAAGCATGGGTCTACTGCAAACAATCTTATTTATTTCCATGGAACTTACAAATAGCATTTAACAACCGCTTGGAGTGTCCCATTGGCCCTCTACACCATTTCTAATCATTTGATTTTCTTGTTTCTTTATCATTTTCTTACTTTGTAATATATCTGTTATATTCATAGTTCTTGTAATGCAGTTTAAAAAACTATGTTTGTCAAACAATAAAAAATAACAAATAATAATTTTTATAACTAAATAGAGCAAAATGTGTGAGAATATTTGGGTAAATCGAGATAAAGGTGATGTATAAAAAATGTTGAGAAAATAAGATTTTTTACAGGTTTAGCGGAAATCCAATCCTATTTGGCTATGATGGTGCACATCTAGAGGCGATATATTGGAAACCAACAGCAAGTGGTCAACCTACACATGCTTTTGCATTCGCTATTTTGTTCGAACATATAGATTTAGAATGGATTTTCCAAAAGGTCTCCAAATCAAGCCGAATTTCAGTGAAATGGTTGAAAAACTTATCTGCAGGTAGATGTTAAAACTACTTTCTATTTTTATTACATTAAAATCTAACTTTAGCACAGTTTTTGTTTATAGCAGAACGTAATGCATAGAAAATAAATGTACACACAAAGCAGTACACACAATATCAATTTGGCAACATAACTTGCATATTGTTATTGTCAAAGGGTTGAGTGTAATTTCTCGTCAAATCCCATAAATATTAAGATATGAGAACATTGAAAGCCTGCAGCGCACCTTCAAATATGTTATAATCTAGAAATCATTTCAATAACTCAATTTCATGTTCTCACCAAAAAAGCCATGATCATTGCGGACAAAATCGTTCACGTTTGTTTGCAATAAACAATATTAGACAAAGCAGCTATTTTACTTTTTTTACGTGCCAATTAATTTATTTTAAAAATGCTAACAAACAACGGAACCGTTTCTTTATCTTAACTTTCTGGAAGTTAAAGTCACCAAAAGAGGCTCTATTATTGGACTGTGGATATCTTTAGCAAACTTATTACACAAACACAAGCGTTACATACATTGAAGATTTTTATAACCTAAAAGCGATATTAAAAATAAAAGTGTCAAAATTTTATGATAATAAACGGAACTTTTTTTTAATTTGTGTACGTCATCCTAGAGTAACGTATTATCTTTCTTATCTTTCTCTCATTTAGTTATCGCTGTTAGTAATGCTAAGGGCGAAGTTAGTGGGAATCAAGGAAGTGAAGCAGATTCATCGTCTAGGTCTTCATTAGGAAAAAGAAAAAGTCCTTCATCGCATACAAGCAAAAGTCCCAAGGGAGCAGTACAGGATCCCTTATACAAGGTAATTAAATTACCAAGGTAGCTCTTGTCATATGGCAATTGCTCTGTGCTTGTTTTTGAATTGTTTACTGGCTAGCAACACAACTAGTTATTTATATCAAGAAAAAATTGGTGCCTTGAAGTTGAACATGCGGAGGGTAAAGTAAAGTGGGAGTTTACCATCATGAGGACGTTTCTAAATACATAATAAAACCTCTTTAATTTTTTTGATTAAATGGACCCAGTTAATTTCCAATCAATAAAATATTTTTTTGATAGTGAAAAAGACGCGTCATTTCAAACGTCGTCAAATATCATAAACTAAGCCAAATAAATCGATATATTGGATTTTACCTCGCTTAATATCTTCCTAATTTGTTCCGTTTTAGAAAATTATTCCTCATATTAAAAGGCACACTGCATCGCACAAAAAACTGAACTCCCATGATAAAAATGATAAACAGAAAAAAAAGCTACATAAAAAGACAGCGGACGAAGTTTCAACACGCAATTCACATAAGAAAACAGTTAGAAATGATGATGACGAAGATGAACCTTCGCTAGATTTTGATATCGATATGCCAGACACTACTATTCGACCTGGTAAACGATCTATTTCATATTTAATTACATGGCTAAAAGCTATTACAGTGAAGCCGCTTTAGTGATCAACGTGTTATTTATCTGTAACTGGTCAATTTTAAATCACAAACCAGTTTATTTCGCATTTGAAATAGACCGGATTGTAATTGACCTGTTTTATTTAACTCATGATTTGTTTTGTTTTTATCACAAAAAATAGCCCGCGATTTTTTTACTTTTTTTACAAAATATTCTATTACAAGCGACGCTAAAGGAATATGTAGAGTTAGCAATGTTTTTAGCACTCAAGGCATCATTGTTTTTTGCACCTTTAGGATTGACTTTCGCTATATCTTACAAGTTACCAGAAGAAACAGAGGCTTGTTTCGAAAATAAATTATGCCTATGGATGCAGGAAAAACTACCCAATTTATACCTCCAAATAGGAGGCTATATTGGTCCGGGAAAAGTGGAATTATCGGCTAGCATTTCAACTGCAGTGGTATTGGTCAATAAAGAAGACACTAAATTGACCCTTACTGACGTCATATTTCAAATAAGGGTAGGTCTAGACAATCCTGGTCTGAGGTTGGAATGCAGATTGAAGTATGAAAATAAAGATTTGTCAGATGATGAAATTACCTTTATGGGTGAGAAAAAATCTAATTTTCCTTTTTTTTAAAGTTATTAAGTACTTACATACTTACTTAACGTATATTCACTTATCCATACTGATTTTGCTCTTGGTTAAAAAATGTTTTATGCATCGATATATCCCAGACAAAAGATAAATGTCTTCCGTGTAAGCAACGTCCTATAAATTCATTACAGGTGCGATAGAAATTGGCTTTACAGGATCAATCGCCTTGGAGTTTGCAATGGGTGGCATAATTAAAAGGCCGTTTGGAAGTGAATATCTTGCCTTTGGAAACATTTACTTGCGTTTGGGTATCTCGATTGGCTTTCCTCTACCAAGTCTTGGTGAGATGCGTTGATTAAAATTTCTGTTGCGAATTTTTAATACTAATACTAATACTCCATACATTAAAAGTATAATGAACAGCTTGATGTTTCATTCCACACGTCAATCTTAAATTTTGTTTCAATTGTTCTTTAAACAACTGCAGAGTTGGACAACAATATGAATAATTCACAGTACTTCGGCTATTATCCTAAATGGACGAAAAGCATAAATTGGTTATAACTCTGCAGTCGGTAGCCTACATGAGTACCCTTTTGCAGACACGACCACAAGTATTTGCCTAATAGTGTGAGATGACATACTTAACAAATTGTGAATCGACAAAAAAAAAATCTACTCTGGTGGCATAATGACACATTCTGGATGTGCGACTACAAATAAAATATGCAAAAAGTTATCGTTGCCTTTCTTATCAAAAAGTTTCTACATAACGGACTGTTACAAAATAGGTTGACACTTTTCGCAAAACGTAAAACTAAGTAATGACATGCAGCCAATTACTATATGCAATACTTTATGCATCACTATATGCACACTATATGCATCACTATGCATGACTATATGCATGACTATATGCATCTAAACAACTTCTAGATGGTGTAGCACAGTGTAGCATGACTGTTCTGCCCGATTGCGAAAACGGCCTGTTTATAAACAGGATGTCCAGATTATGTACGCATTGCCCGATTATGTTTTTTTTACCCTGATTATGTCGTGGTGACCGGATTATGAACGCTGATATAATAGCTGGCCAGGCAGGCTGTGTGATTGGCATTTTCTTCGAACTTTTGTGCATGATACATTGACGAATTATTGTCACAGAATGATTTCGTGCTTTATGTACCTGAGGAGGTTTATTTATTGTTTTTAAACACCTGTTATACCAAATAACTAATTTTAAAGCTGTGAATTTCGTTCGCAAAAGTGGTTTTGACTTTGAAGCTCGAATCTTTGTTTTTCTCTCCCATTTATCATGTTGAACATGATAATTTGTATATTACAAAATGTTTAAACCTCTAATACATTGGAGCACAAATGATCAAAGAGTGAATTAATAGTGATTTAAAACTTGTTTTGATTTTCCCAACCACACACTGTTCTTGGAAGTTTTCGTTCTATAAGTGAGAAGTAATATAAAAATGTTGTACATAAGCTGACCTGCCCCGATTTAGTTCGTTTTATAAGTGCCAAATTTTTTTTTTTTAACTGTCGTGCATAAGCCGGCTGATTATATAGCCCCGATTATGTATTTTTTGCCCTGTTTATAAACGGGGCAAAGTCCGTACATAATCCGGGCAACGTTCATAATCCGGGCAAAACATGACGACCATGAAAAAATCCAACGTTGCTATAAGAACCTAAAAATTGTATATATTCAAGAAAAAAAAATTTATTACAGAATTTGCGGCAGAATTATGTCTTGGTCAAAGGATTGAAGATGATCCAAGAAACAACGAACATGTTATCACAATCCAAGCAGCTTTTGGTATTAATCCTAACAATCCCAAAGACTTCTGGGTGTATGCTCAGGTTAATGCTCTTACAATCCAGAAAATATGCGACGCGTTCCAGTTAAATTGTGACATACCTTCCAGTATTGGTGATTCGGGATTTCCAGAAGGAGTGACACTGTCATACTCCTTAGAAGGTATGTATTTAAACTTAAAATCAAAAAATGTCATTTTGTTGCAATATTGTTGAGGTCAAATAACACAAAACACAGTAGTAGCCAATAATTTAACCCAATTACTACCAGAAAAAAAGAAAAAGTTTGCACCCTCCCACCCTGTGCCAGAGCTTGTGACTTTGTGCCCCCGTGACTTTTGCGTAAAAGTTAATAAATTTTTTTGGATTTTTTTTAACTTAACCTAAAATTTAATTTCAATTAGAAAACTATATTGTTGTATCGTAATTGGATCAATTTATGGTCGTGGGGCTGAATTCTGACTGAGTCCTTGGACTGAATTCAATTAATTTAATAAAATTTATCAAACATATGTGCCTCCATAATAACTAATAAAAATTAGGGTCATTTGATGACGCCAGCAGATAAATAATGACCTTTAAAAATATTATTCACATCACGTAGTAGATAAACAAACATGAAAAGTTTAATTGCAGAAACAATTCTAGAGGAAGAGTTACAAGGGGTTAAGTTGGGTCACAATGCGTCTCTCAGTTCTAGTAATTAGACCCGTAGGAATACAGTTAAACTCCCATAATTCAAAGATGTTGATAAGAAAAGAAACTCAGCTGTTGGTATAGAATACATTCTGAGATATCCGAATATTTTATACGAAACCTAGGGTGCATTCCAGTTAACACAAATAAGTTGCTAAATTTAATAATTTTACTCAAAAATTTCGATAAATCCATTTCATTTAGTTTTGTTTTTAAGTTAAATTAGCACTTTGAGTAAAAAAAGTCACTTAATTTAATTATCAACTCAGAGGTTATCGAAATAAGTAAAAAATCACTTTTAACTCAGATTCTGGTCATCTCTCTATAAAAGTCAACACACCATTCCATTTTGCTGCCGTCGTGCATTCGCCATATTTGTTTTGATTTTGACATGTGTTTCCCATGTATTTGCGTAAATTACGGAAGGAGTGAAGGCAAGATAATTTATGAAACCCTTGTATTGCATTTTATGAAAATGTTGCGAATCTTCCATAGCTCATTCCATTTTTGTGAACATGTATGCACTTTGAGTAAGGTAAGCTGATTTAGCTTTTGTGTTCTTCTTTTGTGTTAAATGGAATGCACCCCTATAATCTATAGCAAAAACCGACAATTTTTCTAGAGCTGTGGGCAAGAATTCTGCTTTACACATTATTAAGATTTCGACGATTTTAATCTTTAATAAGGATTTAAACAACGTAAAATATTTTAAAATGCATATTTTTCTCGATCCTTAACCAAATTTTTATATCCGAAGTAGCAGCGCCTGCTTTAGACGACTGTAGTACTTATTCAATTATTTATATTTTAGAAAGAAGCATAGAAGTTATTAATTTGGAAGTTCAAGCTGGTTTTTTCTTGAAAGGAAAGATTAAGATTTTTGATCTTGAAGCTTCAGGTCATGTGCTTATTAATAAAGAGGAATTTGATGTTGATATCAGAATGGCACCACTTAATTGGGTGGGTGGGCTTATCAAGGTTCAAAGGAACTCAGAAGATAGCCAGAATGGTCCAATTTGCAAAATTAAAGCAGGCGCGGTACGTATGAATGAAGATCTTACAACGTCAACAGTTTAGTCATGTGCTGAGAATAACGTTGTTTTTACTCATTGTATTCCATTTATAAGCCATTGTAGCTACATCATGATAATGTAGCGAAATAAATGTTTAGGCTAAGACCTAAGAAAATAACGGGGAGGTAAGGAACAATTTTTTCATGTTGGTAGGTAATTGTATGTGGAATATAAGAGCCTTTATGCTAAGCTTTAGTAACAGGCGAGAAAATAGGCTTAAAACCTACACAGTAATTATTATACAAAAGAATATTCAATTCAATTGACCTTGAAGTGTTAGTTAGAGAGGCAATAGTACTAGCAATGGACAGTCACAGCTATATATGATTTGTGTATCGTATTTGCGATCATATTAAAAAAAAATTGCGGACTGAAATTTTTGTGAGAGAAAGGAACGAGAAATTTCACGCATCAATTACGGCAGATAATGTTTTTTTTCAAATTTTGCGGAAAAAACTGTCTCGATTTGAGAAATTTGACTTTTTACGTTTTTAGATTTTCATACACAATCCAAAAAAAATAAACAAGTCAATTATCTCTTTCAGTACTTTTTTTCACTCATCTTCACTTTTATCGGGATTCAGACGCGGGGTAGAGAGAATGAGAAAATGGCATTTATAAAATTTATCACGTTTTAGGATGCAAGAGATATATGCCATTATTTGACGGGAAAAATTTTGAAGAATGAAGCTTTTGCGATTTTTTAATCTGGAATATTCCAAAGCATAAATGAAAAAAGTCAACTTAATTTTATCTTCGAAACAAATACAAGAGCTAAAAGAAAATGTAAAAGAAATGCATTTAAAAAGTTATTATGGGCATACCTTATCGGTAAAAAAAAAGACCGCAAAAAAAAAAGTTGGCAAAATAAAAAGCCGGCAAAATTTTAGTCACTTGCACAAAATTTAGTCACTTTTTGCCGATTAAATTTTTCAATTTAGTTACTTTTTGCCGACCAATTTCCAGACAAAAATGATCAAGAAAGTTTAAATTTAGAAGGTTTTTATTAAAATAAAACAACAACAACAAAAATGGTATATAAAAAAGTTAGTCATCTAGCTAAAATTAACTTTTCACATTTTGTCGACTTTTTTCTACCCATAAGGTATACAGTGCAGGTGCGAGATGAAAAACAGCGGTACTCCTTTAAAAGGATATGGTAGACAATAGCGATACTACAAAATATCTTGCGCTCTATAAGTCTTTATGTGCCACACACAAAAAAAATATAGATAGGTTCTGGAAATTTTAACTTAAAGGTAATTACTTAAAGATGTTTTTATAAAAATACTTATTTTGGCATGCAATAATACGACTCCATATAAAATCTACATCTAAGGTCAATGTTTCTTAAGTTTATATATTTTACTGATTCAGTTATTGCTTACGTATTACTTGTAGACTTCTTCTTGGAAAGATCAAATTCACATTTATTTTATTCACATATGTTGCTCTACAAAACTTACATGACTTTTGGAACATTGCTTTATAATTCTTTAGTTGACTCACTTAAGGGCTGGTTTTTGCTTAAAGTTATTTTTTTTCTGGAATTTTTGGGCCTCATTTATAAGATGTTATATTCTTTATAAGATGTTACTTATACAAAAGATGTGTATATATATCAAAAGAGTTCGTTAAGCTATTTTTTGTCTATCTGTTTATGTTTGAACAGGACGAATTTGAAGTTCATATAGAAGGATATGCAGAGCTTTTGGGAATCAGTGGCGGAATAAAGATATGGGTCAGTAACACAGGATTTGAATTTGAAGTTAATGGTACGATGTGGCCTGGAATCTTTTTTGCAAGAGTCGAGCTAAAGGCGTCTTATGCAAGCATAGACACATTAAGTTTTTCAGTGAGTTGATTTATAATTTGACACAAGGTTTACCCTAAATCCTTTCTGTCTTCTTTTCTTTCATATATTGTAAATAAACAAACAAGCAAACAAAAAATGTTGAATTATAGCGATATTTAAAAGTTAAAGTACCATATAGTGACATTATATTTTCTCATAGATCGTCGTAGAAGTTCGAACTACTGACTTTATGTTAAAACTTAAAGAGGCAATTGTTGCCTTTTGTGAAAAAGCAGGGGAAGCAGCTCAGATAGCCTTTGACAACGCTAAAGTTGAAATGACTGCTGCTCAGGGAAAAGTGAATGAGACAATTGATAAAGTGAATGGCTATAAAGGCGATGTTTCAGCATGGCAAGCTAAACTGAGACAAAGACATGCTGAACTTGAGAGAAGAAAGAGTCAAATGCAGACTGATTGCAAGAGCAAGTGTCCTAAAAGTATAGCTTCTTAATATACACGTTTAGAATATTTTTAAAAGTTAGCTGAAACTGGTTTATCTTACTTGGCGAGAACTGAAAACTTTTTTTGTGTAATGATACATATTCAAGTTGCGAAAATTGTAAAAACTAATTGATAGCCTCTGAAACATTACACAGAAGATCGCCCGTCATACATATTTCCCGCGTAGCTATTTCGCCCATCTGTTATTAGCATAAAGTAATGAATTTTTCTTGAACGGGGATTATTACCACTATATAGGGGTGATTATATCGACGTTCTCAATAAAAAAAACCCAGTTATCAAATTAGCTCACAGACAGACAGCGAGTATATTACAGTATAGATTAATTAATTATATAAAAAAAAATTGTTTTACATTTTTGCGTGATTAAAAATTTATGTTGTTGATTCGAATATGAGTTTATCTCCAATGATTTTCTCCCCCTGCTCACATTTTTGAAAAGGTTTTGATTACCTCTACTTTCCTTGTGAAACAAAACCAGTTATATGGGGCGATAACTCTGCTGTTGGTTTTAACAAATTCGTGAAGGTGTTTTTCGTTTCTGTTTTCTACAGTTAGCAATCTAAGATTAGGACGTTTATAAGGTAGTTCTGAGCAAGGTTTTGTTGCTTTTAATAATATGACTATAGTCTTCTAGGACTCTTGTTTAACATTAAAACTTTTTTTTGTTATAGTCTGTTTTGGATTTTTGGATTGGAATTCACATTGCTGGAAGTTTTGGGGACATTGGGTTGGGTGTCTTTTTTGGAACAGTTGTTTTTCAATGATTGAAGATATCTTTTGCATGGCTGGATGTGAATTATCAAAGTTCTTTAAAAAAGTCCTTGTGTGGTTCGAGCAACTCGGAATTAAGGTACGCAAAAAAAATATCCGTTTTGAAAATGATGTGAATTGGTAGAAGCGATGACTCAACGGAACCGAACTATACCATCTATGATTCACGACAGAAAATTGATTATTAAAATACTAAAATTAGCTTGAATTGCAGATAAAAAAACATTTCCGAAGAAAAACTTCGTTCGAAGTGGTTAGAGAGTGTAGTCACAAAGTTTAAATCTGTGACTTTGCAATTGCACAGTTGTACAGTTAAGACATTTAGTTAATTACAAGCTGCAAACGCAGGGATATAGTAAAAAGATTGTATTATAATAATTTCTTTTCTTTACTGATACACACTTTATGTTTCAGATTGCACTAGCAATGGGAGAAATAGCAAAAGGATTGCTCACAATGGCTAATGGGGTGCTGGTTCTAGCAAACAAAGTCATAGACTTTGCAAAAGATGTAGTAGATTTCGTCAATTTGGTTGTACAGGGAGCTTTATGGGCACTAAAAAAGATAGCAGAGGGGGCTCTTGAATTATTCAACTTAAGGTAATGTTGCATTTTTGCGTGTGGTTTAATGAACTTTTGTAACCTTAATGATTGCAACGTTATTTTTTGCCGCTATAGAGAACTGAAGCTGTATGCAACTATGGATTCGGATTTTAATGCCTGCGTTGGATATAAAATTGATGTTACAATATTTGGTCATGACATAAAAGGCGATGGAGAGGCTTGTCTCAGGTTGGGATTTTTGGATTCGTTAGTTAACAGGGTGACTGATGATGAAGACACACCACTGGAAACAAAAGGTTATTACAGCAATCTTTCATCTTCTAAAAAACTAGAAGTTATTAAATGCAATAACTAATTAAATAGTCAAATGGTTGATAGATTCTACATTCCATTCCTATTGCAAAATGACAACAGCTGTTTGACCTGCCACATATATTTATTTGGTAAGTGTTTCTCGTGTTGAATACCTACATATTCTTTCATAGGTATCTCACAAACAGAGAAAAAGCTGGATGAGGCAGAAGCTAAAAAAAAGACAGTGCAAGACGCTGAAAAGGAGATGAATGATGCAGAAAAAGAAGCGAGAAAGAGGTAATTAAGGCAACTATATTAGACAAAAAAATGTTGTATGCTAAACCGGACCAGAGAAAAATAGATTTAATATATTACATCGCCCGAATTCTGAGTTCCTTATATACCCTTAAATGAAGACAAAGGTTCCTATTTTGTGAACGTGATCAGTATGAAACGTTGTTATTCTTACTTCGTTCACCATTTTTTTTAATTACGTAAAGTTTTTATATTTATTTTAAATAGAATATTGTGAGATGTAGATGTAAAAGGGAAATTATAAAACAAACATCTTTTTCCGTAGTTCTTTTCAATCAAATTTTATTTGTTTACAAAGCTTAAATCTCGACATCTCAAAACAATTTTTGCTCAATACGCAGGCTATGAAGGCAAAACTAAAATATAAATGTTTTGAACATGCTTAGCTCTTAAGTCAATTTTTCTTAAAATGAATTGTTAAGATATTACTGTGTAATCATTATTTAGTAATCTATTAGATTAGTTTTGAATGAAGTAATCTTTTATGCAATAATTGATCTGGATTTTCTGTTCCTAAGCTAACTTAAGTGACAGTTTACAACTTTTTAAACAAATACAATGTAGCCACGTAGCTATGTCTAAGTAGCTAAGACTAAAAACAAAAGAAATTGCGAAAAAAAAAAAATGAAAAACAGAACACAGGAACCTGACGTTTCATGATACTTGCAAAAAAGCGGTTTATAATATTAGACTAGCTGCAAAACTCGAGGAACATCTACAGTGTTGTTTCGATCCATCCTTTTACTCGAAAAAGCCTGATTTTTTTTGGTGTTTTATTTAAAAGTTTTTGTCATTTAATCCAACGAAATAGGTAAAAGCCGAAAGTTATTTTTATTGGTTTTAAAAGAGGACCTGAAAATTTGATCTAGTACTAGACGCTAATTAACGCTAATTAAAGCTAAATAGCTGACGTTGGCATTATTTTCGGTCTAGTGAGAACGTTTTATTTTATTTTTTTGACGCTAGTTAGCGCTAGGTTAGTGTCTAATGGAAACCGTGCTCAATGGAATAGATTATAAAAAGCAAACTCGGTTCTGATGAACGAAAATAAAAGATAATAAAATTACGGTGACCGGGGCCAAATTGTTTTGAATTATCAAGTGAAAAAATATTTCTCTTTTTGTACCTATAGTAGAAAAAGTTTGAAATATTATTACGTGCTCTTGAATTGGTTTCAATTTGCTCCGGAAAACGCCTGAAAATTCGAAGTTCGTCTGTCTTCTTAATTTTCTTAATGTTCTAGCTGGGGATATATAATATATATTTTGCATATTTCTTATCACAGATAGATGATGAAACAGCAAAGAGATATGATGAGGAGATGAATCGGAAGAGGGGTACTATTCCTCATCCAGATACTATAGAATTCATAAAAAAACTTCCAAAACGCACTTCGGTTCCAACTGAAGAAGAAATGAAGTATATTAAAGCGGCAGAGGAACCTCTACCTGATCATACAATTGGAAGTAAGTCCTATACAAAAATGTTAAATTTAAAAAAAAAGATAAAAATAACAAAGTGATAAAGCTACTATCGTGTTCATTGTGTTTTTTTGTCACAATTTCATTACAAACAAAACCTTTGGCTAATTTTGACCAAAAATTGATTTCAGAAACTTTAATGCCATAATAACGATTGGCAAGCATTTTTTGCACCGTCCCCAATTTGTGTCGACAACGAAACATCTTTAAATTACAATCAATCTTTTACAATGTTTCCACTGATGGTTAAGAGAAAAAAGAGAATTTCACTAACAATCTGAATACATCTAAATTTTAACACAACAAAGCATTTTTAGAACGTATGTGCAAGTGTTGATAAACAAAATTCGATTGTGTTCTTTCTAAACGTAACAATGTCATCTGTATATTCTAAGCGTCTAAACTATCAGCAACTCGTTATGTTTAAGTTAGATATATATAAAAAAGAATTGATTTATCTCTCAGGTAAGAAATTGACGAGAGAGGGTTGAAATATGTATGGAAATTTATATCGTTCTTCTGGTCATATCCCTGCCCTGTAGATGGGTTAAGAGTACTTTATGTTGTTAAATGAAATATATTTTCAGGAGAAGAGACAATTGCTGCATTTGCATCTCATCCTTGGTTTAATCCTAAAGACATACCACTATTTGGAATGTCTTCTTTACCGATAAAAGATGACACAGCCATTGAATCAAAAAGAACACTTCTTGATTTTGGTAATTATTATTATTATTGAAATTATTTACCCAGTATAGCGTCCTCAGTTCCTATTGGCAAAACCGCCTTAGATATCAATCCTATTCTCATGCTGAGCGCTAAGCAGAAAGGACAGATTCACACTTTTATAGTCTCTGGCATGACTCGACCGGGGTTTGAACCCAAGACCTCCCGCACTGGAAGCGAACGCTCTACCAGAAGGCTAGTCGAACAATAACTTTCTGTTCCTATACGTCAAAATTTTTACGTAGCTACGTTATCAGAACAACCTATCACGAAGCATTCCTTATCATTGCTTTGTTTATTTATAGAGTCTGACATGAACCCGTGTGAACGAATGAAGAGAGCTCTGCAAAATTACGAAGGTGTTACAGACGGGTTGATTACTTCATCCAACTCAATTTGGGAGCAAAGGGCTGTGTTGGAAAACATGACCATTAACGACAGAAGCAAAATTGAAAGCATCAAAGCAAAGATTCAAGATTTAGGTAGCGATTTATTTAGTTGTCATCCTATTATTTGTATTTTATCTCTTTAATAATAAGCCAGTTCCGTCTGTCTGTTTGTGCGCGAAAAAAAAGTCGTTTTACAGAAACACGAAATGCTAAAGGACGGGTTACCCTGTGGATTATAATATACGGGTTGACGACTAGTCTATATTATAATACCCGTAAACGTCTGTCTGTCACGTAAAATGGTACCGCAAGTAGCGAGACGTACGCAATGAGGGTATAAAAAGAATGGGCGAATTCTGAAGGTAAATAGCTCATAGTGAAGGTAAACAAACACCGCAAGCTAGGTTTGAGCTTTCAACGTCGGGTTTTGCAGTTCACAATACAACATCTACATCATTCAGTTTCTGCAACTAACTAGGTATAACGATACAGTTACATTTTGTTATAGAAAAACGGCATAACTTAACAGACGAAGAAAGAGCGGATGCTTATTTCTGGCACAACAAACTTGATCAAGGTATGAAATCAAACTTAGTAAAACAATTTTATAAAGCATCATAACTGACCATTTGTTGAAGCGTAGGTTATTTCTTGCCTACACAGTCTTAAATATACGTATCAACCTTACAAGCTAAGCTAGGCCAATACCCTAACCTCGGATCCTTTTTCCTTGTACAAGTAGGAAAAATGGTTACATGATGCGATAGTACAGCCCACACAATCAGTTTAAAGCTAATAACAATATAAAAATCCAACACAACTGGTAAGAATGATACGTTTTAATTTATCGCTTCTATTAATAAATATCTTAGGATTAAATGATTTTACAAAGCGATCAGTGGAAGCGATTAACAGACAGGACTCGTACGCGTTGCCAATTCTTCGAAACCAACTGAATCATATTCTGAAAACAGAGAAAGGTTCAACAGTACTTAAATTCACAGATTTGCTCCATCAGAATGCAGTGCAAGGGTATAAGCGTTCTATCATTCCCAAACACGAAAGTGATGATGGAGAAAAAACACTTTTGTTTATCAAACGGGTAAGTCAATTTGAATTTAAACCACGTCACAATTTTAAAAAAGCGGTAAAACATAAGTGCGCTATAATTTCTTCTCTATCGCTGTAATTTTAGCGTCATCGCATTGCCTGTCCATTGAAATTGTTTGAACGCCACATGAAAAACCGTTTTCAAAAGCTTTCCGAAAGTTGTCGCTCGACATTTAAATAGAGTTCTCTGACAACAGCGATTTGTTTTTTTACTTAGAACCAGTGATTGTATTAAAAACATAAATTATTAGAATACGATATTAAACGTTAAAATATTACTTGTAATTCGATACGATGTTCGTTGTCTGTAATTTACAATGTATTTTCTTCTTGCCTAAATATAAAGCTGATATCTTAAATAAAAACAACAACAACTTTTAAGCAACAGCCCGGTTTAAAAAGTGACTAAACGAAAAAGAAAAATGGCAGACACCTGGATTATATAAACACAATAAGACATATTGTTCTGAAAATAAGTTTTTTACGAAACACCTGTTTAAAAGTAAGGTGTAGTTTCGATTGGTGCAGTAGCCAAAGGGAAGGAGCAAACACAAATTTTGTCTTTCCTAAATAAAAAGCAACAAGTGGGCATCACTAAACAAGAGAAATTTTAGTAACATTGGGCTCAGCCTAAATTTTTTGTTGCTAAAATATTTTAAATCTTCTTGTCCATAATCTGAGACTGCGAAATTAATCTGAAAAGAGAATGCTAATTTCTTTTTTAGGATTTAGAAGATGTACTTAACAATGTTGACGACTCTCTAACAAATCAAGATGGTCGACTGCAAGTTCTTCGAAGCAATATTCAATCAATGAAAAAACATGTCCACACTTGCGAGCACAATTAAAAGAAAAGTTACTTCACCATGTATGGTATTAAAAGAAATTGAGAGGGAAGTAGTATCGCAAGAATATTTTAGTCATTGTAACTTTTAGAGTCAATGGAGAATAGAATCATGCATTCAAATAGATACTCGTTGTAGTGCCCACTCTCCTTACAGCACTTCCGGTGTCACCCAAACTACCTAATTTTCAGGGGTTTCAACGTCTTAAAAGTCGATCGAAATATGAAAAATGAAAATGAGTTAGTTTAATAACCGCTAACACCATTTGCGTGCGTGAAATATTCCATATCTAAAAAGTCCCGTTCCCACTGAAAAGAATAATCTATAAATGCACATGCATCGACGTAAATGCTACATGTTTTCGTATAAACACACACGTACCTCCAACATATTTTTTATCTTGTACCAGCTTTGTCTTCATATTTTTACAAAATCCTTTTTTATTACTGAGTGGACTATGTAACATTTAGACCCATACAGCAACCAATCAAACTGCTCCAATAATTTATGCGTATATGTCCTGCCTAACAACGGGCCTTATACCACTAGTGTAAAATTAAGTAGGTTCGTACTGTTACAATATCATACCGAAAAAAATAGTACTTTTCGTTTGTGAAGTTGAGTTTAAAGCTAACAATGACATTTCATGACCACCATCATTCTTACAAAAGTGTAGGAAAATTAATTCGATGCTGTAAAAGGAACTCCGTGATATTCAAATATTTTTAAGACTAAAAACCAAAGACCAGAAGGTTTTGTCCGTTGTAAGGATTTTAATTGCTAGCCTAGTTAGTGGAAAATAGTACTGGATGTGAAAATGAAAATATTTGCTAATTATATCTAAAAAGATTTTTAGGTTGAAATAAAGTATACATTAACGATATTTTAGCATACCTTTTTGTTTTTGTTATAAAATTTGTAAAAAACAAAAAAAGCCAATGCACGTGGTCAATTTTCAGCATACAGTTTTAACAATTGAGCATATTTTTACTTCTACCACACTATTCAGAAAGGATTTTGTAAAAAAAATTTCTAACATAAAATATGAAACAAGAGAATAAATGCTGTTCTACGATATTACCTTAGTAAGCATCCCCCTTGCAATTTTTAATAAAAAGAACAGCCTTATATCAGTTTCTACTTTTATCTTATTTCAATAACGTTTTAAATATTAGGAAAAAATAACATTTGAATAAATGTTAATTTAAAAACGCAGC
>JASGCC010003951.1:0-21782 GCA_030067915.1 Hydractinia echinata | reverse complement strand
TATAAGTTGTTAGAGAGATAGTAATTATTGAAATGAGGACAAAGTATAAGTCCAATAGTTTAACAACAATAAAACAAACAAGAAATAAACAAACGAATTAGTTTACTTAACAAATTTAAGTATTGTTTATCAGCATATTTCGACAAATACTATTTAGACGTGGACACACTTACCCTGTTACTTTAACAATAATTCCAAGTGGAATAAACAGATAGTGCACAAGTTCAGGTGCATTTGGCTCGTTTATATGGGGCTGTAACTTTCCCTATAACAAAATTAAGAGTAAACTTAAAAAAAGGAATGTTAAAATCTGAAAGGAAAATTCTACAAATTAACAAAAGCTTGACTTCTTTTTTCACTTTAAAAAAAATTGTTTAAAAGGCCTTCTGCCACTCTGGTTAAGAAGAATTTATGGTTGTTGATGGTAGTGGCCTGCACCTGTAATCTAGCTACCTTAAGTAACAGGACTCTAGAATTTCTAAGCTACTCTATTATAACACAAGCAACAAATTATTTTGAACTGCTGTTGTGTAACTTCTTTTATACCAATTTATGGAACAATCCCCTTTTTCTGATTTGAAACCCAAGAACCGTTTAGTTTGGGTATTTATTTAGGTAAACATTTGAGATTAAATCAAACAATTGTGCATGCTGGTTTTGGTTCAACCTTTCTCTTAAGCAGCATTTAAGAAAGGTTAAGGTACATGAAGTACAAGCTCAGAAGTTAAGTTGCTTGTGTAAACGTGTATTTAATCAATGTCCGAAACAACAATAGCAACAACAAAAATACAGCGTGAACTTATTGCCTCACATTCCATACAATGAGTTTGTTATGATTTGTTTCTGAATTGCTTAACGTCATACGGCAAACATATTTATCCAGCCTCACTTTTAATGCAGACTTATTCCCGCACCTGTGGTGAGCCGAAGGTCATGTTTCACGAAGAAAGTAAATAAAGAATAAAGGTTATACTTTCATAATAATAAAATACGAAGTGAATGAAGAGGATTTTCTTTAAAAACAAGTAAAGGAGAATTGATATAAGGTATATATATTTTTCACTGTACAGTCCCTTTAAAAATTAAAATTATGCCAACACTTATTACTCATCCTTCTTAAGATAATGTGACTGCAAAGTATTACTTGACTTACCAGTAGATTTAAAGCATGTTTAAATTTTTGATATATGTCAAATATTCTATGATCAGGTGGAGGCTGAGCCTGAAGTTGCAGAATATCTATAAAAACAAAACAAAAGCGTTTTAATTGATGAATGCTTAATCTTTTTTTACATAGAATAAGGTCCTGCGAAACGTCCAAAAAATCATCTGCAAAAATTAATTTACTTTTTCAATTCAAATAGCCGAAGTTGAAGAAACACATTGTTTGTCGATTACACTCAAAAGTTTTTTATTCAATTTTGGAATGTCTTGGATTTGGACCAAAAATATAAAACAGAAGTATCTCTGGATGAATAGTTTATAGTCTGGATGAATAGTTTATAAGCTAAGCTAAAAATGCCAAAATAAAAATATTCAGGCATTTGAAAAACGTAATATAAGGACAAACTAAAATTTGTAAAAAGTGTAGACAAAAGGAAAGGGATAAATATAGCTATTACAGGAGATTTCTCTAGGGTTTTTTTATTTTTTATTTATACTCATATATTTATTTTTATTTATGCGCCTGAAGCAGGTAAGGATGACACCTTACGGAGAGACCTTGATACCTTTCTGATCCTTTGGGAGAAAAAAAATTCATTAACTTTAAATCGTTAGCAGGAGGATGCACTGGGCAATTGACCATAAAAAAACATTCAAAAAGTTTTAAAAATAGAAAATGTTCAAAATAATGAAATTTTTGAATATGATATTTGAGTAAACTAGTAGGGACTTATTGAAAATTTGAGGAGAACGCAAAACTGCTCAAGAACAGCATTGGAATGATGCATCAACTAATGCATTTACAACATACCTTCAACTTTTTTCTTCTTGCTTCCCTTTTTCTTGGATTGCAACATTTTTCTGGCTTCGTTGATTCGTTTTAACATGACAACAAAGTTCTCAACTTCTTCAATACACTTGTTCAATATTTGCTGCAAATAAAAATTTCTTTTCAGTTTATTTTAGGTTCACCAAACGAAACAGCATAACATTTTCATAACATGTTTATATAACAGTAAATGTATCACACAATGCTTTCAGAGTAAATACAAAGAATGTAAGAACTTCAGAATGCTATTTAGATTTGTCCACTGCAAAGAAAATTAAGTGGCTGCTTCAAACATTGTCTTTATCCTTTTTTCATTTATGCTTATTTTTCATTCAAAGTACATGCTCACATTCCTCGAATGTAGCTCTTCTTTTTTTTAAACAAAAGCAGATTTGCCATTCTCAAATTAAAATATAACCTAGTTATTTAAACCTGCGAAAGATTCCACCTTAATTTTTTACACAACTTTGTGTTTCTTATTACAAACAATTGTTGTTTGTTAAGTTCATTAAAAAGACTCTGTCTTTTAAAACCTCAAAAAGTAAACAGTCATAAAATACAGAACATTTTTATAGAGGATGTTTTATAGGCACTTTTAGAGAAAATTGTAGAAAATATAATTGACTTTGCTGGTCGCACACAGATGCAGCTTTCATATAATACAATAGATTATTTAACTTTTAAACGCTTATTCTAGCAAGGAGTTGAATTAAGTTTTCACATTTTTCTTCACTTTTTATATCGCCTTTTTTATGATTATAATGTTAGATCATAAATTTCTAATTAAGTTCCGTAATTTAATTAAAAAAATTGGCAGAACACATACTAGACCTCCCATATCATGTGAATGTATTTTAAAAAGATTACAAAAAAAGCCCTGTGACTGATCTTCACTTACTTTAATTTATTCTCACTTATTTCCACAAATAAGACCTGATGAAGTTGCTATATTTTAATATTCTGGCTTTAAAACCAAGAACATAGTAACAACTATGAAATGTTTGTAACAATAAAGTCTTTCAATCCCTTAGTTGTTGCATGCTAAGTAAGTTTCAGGGGTGTAGTACTCGAATAAAATACAGTGTTTACGTTCTCTGTAATGAAATCTTTGCATAAAAAATTAAACCTGAATTAAATACACTTTTGTGTGACAACTTACCACATCTCTGGTGATTTTAGCATCTTGAATTTGGGATACGTTCCCTCCAGCAGATCCATTCATTTGGACTGTTGTGGCAAAATGACGTTCCGGTTTTTGAGGTGCTGTATTTTCGTTTGTTTGAAATGCTTCCACAGCTTTTGCAACTGCGTGTCTTTGTTGTAAGTTATATTCCTGAAAAACAGAAAATAATATTGTCTATTTCATAATAGCCTTATTAATAATAAATGTGCCAGAGTTTCATTCCCGATCCCTGGCGGAGGAAATATTTTGCTTAAGCGCGAACCCATAGATTTTTCCACAGGTTAACGAATTTTTTTTTTATAATACTGCTTCTGGCAGGCGTTCATTAGTTTACCAACATCTTGCTAACTGTTCAAAAGAAACACAGCTTACAGCTTACCGTTCTTGTTTGTTGAGATCCAGAGCTGCGTCTGTCTGAAGAGCTTATCGACATCACCTCAGAACCACCATTTGACAGTCCATTAGAAAGATTAGCGGCCTTTAAATATCAAAAACATCACACACCAAGTCAATAACACCCTTGTAGAGGTGGTGAAGTGATTTGATCATATCAAATAATCCACACAAGATCCAACAAAGATTAGAAGATTCAAAATTCCAAAAAGAAGTTATGGCACGTTTCAAGGTTTAAAATAAAATAGATAAACGGCATGCAAAGTAACTTGCAAGGATGAATTTTGAAATCTTTAACTTCGTTTTAATATATTTTGATGCCACTAAAAAACATTTGGAAAATAAACATAAAGAGGAGCCTACCTTGAGTTCGCGCTGTTTGTTTATGACTTCACTAATGACTGTCGCCTGAAATGTAATATAAATATCTATTTGAGTCATCAGAAAAAACAAACTTAACGCAATACAATGGTTCCAATAAATTATTTTTTGCGCTGTGCTTCTTACTGATGACCATTTTTCTTTAAAGTTTAATTTTTCTAAGTTTAAAACTTCTAATTATTATTTATTTATAACTCTTTAAAACTTTAAGTAAATAAGATTTATAAGAGTTTATTTAAATAAACTTGGTCCTTCTTTTCTTTCTTTCTTTATACGGTTCTTTATGTTGAAATATTTATACTATAATAAAAACAACCGAACAACCACATGTTTATGTTGCTTGCACTGAAGTAAGCGCATACATATGCAGGTTCAAGAAATGTCGTTGAAAGTACCAGAAAGTAATGTTTATTTTTATAAAAAACAGTTATATGGAAAGTTTGTTATAACATAGGAAACAAAGCTGATATCTGATTTCAGTTCATCTTATTTTGGAATGATAGCCAGCAATGTATCAATATCTGGCACAAAGATAGTTAGAATATCAGAATTACATTAGTAGTAATATAGTACTGAAATAGAGTATATATTCAGATTTCCTAATTGGAAAAAACAACTTTTATCCAGTCAATTTCATTCTCACTTCTTTAACCTGGAATTACAGCCAACCTAATCACAAATTACTGTCAAATAAGAACGGACTTCAAAATATGGCTAAAACTCTTGAGCACCAATTCTTTAAAAAAACACTGGGTCAAATGACATACAAGGTGCAAAAACATGCACTTCTAGGTAGCGGCTGGACTATTTAGCAATAAAACATTGTATGTTTTATTGTATACTTTATTAACTATGCAATTTTTAATCAAGCCAGCCCGCTTGCTACTTATTTGTTACAGGCTGTTCTCATCACATGGAAATTTTATATCTTTAAAGGTTGGTTTTTATCAGGCGTTAAATCGCATAAATTTTTTCGCTCTAATTTCTCAGAGTTAATTATATTGAGTATTTAGCATGAGGATGTGTCCATTACAAGTAAAATTAATGATGGCTTTTACACACATAATATGCTCAAAATTTTTTTTATACAAAAGTATGTTTGCGCTAATTCGCGTTAAAATATCAAAAAAAAATATATTTAGCCCGTGCACTAATTAGAGTTAAAACAAGTGCGCTAATTAGTCATTGATGTTGCCATTAGCCGTTAAAAAATTAACTCCAATTAACGCACCTGCTTAACGTGAATTAAGGTGGAAACCAAGCTTAATTATTATGTACATATTGCTGCAGTTAATTGCGTAAGAATAATACTAATGCCAGAATAAGAAAAGTCAAAATAGTTTTTTTTGAGAAGTATCAAAAAGTACATTGTTATTATTAGCTTTTAAAAGCTTGCAGTGCGCGAAACCAGCCATTGATACACACCAGTTTCAGTATCATTAGTGACAAATGAATTCTATTTACATTGTTTTTTAAACCAAAAAGATTTATTTTTGGTGAAAAAAACTTTACACATTTGGGTTTATTTCGTATCAGGGAGATTTTTATTTGTTGATCCCCATGAGAAATGTAATTCCTTTTTTATCCAAGTGCTATAGACAAAACAGGTATTCTAAGTGTAGCAAACGGGAGATGTCAACGTTTTGAAATTTAGTAAAAAAAATCGATGTCCACCCTGGAAAATAAAACAAAGCATGTACTTTCCAAGATTCCAATATTTCAAAAAGAGACACACTTTCTGCGTGTTCAATTTAGTGGAGTCATCAACACCTTTCCAAAGAAAAATCTAATGCATTCATGTGTACACTAATGTGTTGTCATAGAGACCATCAAATTTCATATTCTGGAATTTTATAAAAAATATTATCTGTTGTTTAAAATAGCAGATGCATAAAGTTTTAGTGAAAAAAATGAGTATTAGTTTGGTTTGGAGTATTGCCTCAATCAGCATCAAATAACTCATCAACAACAAACCGTTCCCTTTGAGAAAGCTGCAAAACAGTGAGTTGGGAAGTGACAAAGATGGGATTGATTTTAAGGTGTTTTTGAAATACTTTACCAACAATGTTTTCAAAAGTTGGCCAAAATAGACTGTACTGATCAGGCCTTTTTTTTCGTTTAGTGACAAAGATGGGAATTGATTTTACAGTGTCTTAAATATCCAGAATTGCCAAGAGATCGCAAACTGATAATTAACAATATACTTTTTGTTTTGCGAGATTGTAACTGATTTTATGAAAACGTCTCGAAAACATATCTGTTTAAAAGTAATACATAGTAACAACATACATACCGGCATTGGAGTATTAATTTCTCTCATAACATAATATCTTCTCCTTGGTGGTAACATGATTAATAATGTTTAGATTTAAAAACTTGAAAACACAAAATCTTTTATATAGTTAGTCGGCATATATAACATAAAGTGATGCCGTAATGAGGCATAACATTAAACACTTTCACTGGATAATAATGTGATTAAAGAACTGAAAGTGTTGCTTCTTCTTACCGACAAAAAGCCTTTTAACATTTTAAATTCTTAACACTTTGACGTAACCGGCATACTTCAGCTTTGTGAGGGTGATAAAAGTTTCTTTCGAAATGTCCCGAACTGGTTATGTGTGAACTATTGCATAATGTTTGCAATAGTAAATATATAACTTTTGCAGGAAGAAATATTATATCAAAATAAGTGGGGAACGAATTTAAAACATGATTTTTTCAAAAGTTTTTAGAATACAATGAATTTGAAATTACTAGAGAGGTATAGAGTAAGCAGTAATAGAGTAAAAATTTCATTTTCGTTGTCAACTAAGTTTACTTCTCAGCTTGCATAAGCATCCAACATAGAAAGGCTGATAAGACAATGACTAATGTGCTCATGGACACTAACAAAAGAAGTAGAAAACAAAAATAATAAATACAACAGAAACAGATTTAAAAGGTTCAGTCTCACAAAAAATGGATTCAAAAATGAATTCTAAATGAATATTATTCAATATTCCTCACAGGCAAAAAAATTGCTAAATTGACAAATTTACAGCAAAAATAATCTTTAGAATATTCTTGGTTGCTGGAAACTTGTCAAAATCTTTGGAATCAAAAATGAGTCTCCCTACATACATAGAAATAATCCCATGTGAATTCACAACTCCCAGGGGTACACTTTAGATAAAAATATTCAACCATGCAAGATTTTACACCAGAACACAAAACAAGAAATCAAAAATCCTTTTATTCAAATCTGTACAAATTACATGTTCCATAAGAATTTTGATTGAGATTAAATATTCCAAAAGAACAAAATATTAAAATAGAAGAAACTTTATAAATATTTTATCAGAATTTTACAATCACCTTATTTTAATAAAGTGTTATAAAATTTACTCTCATGTATAATTAATCAAGCTTGCCACTTTCAGTTTAAATGGTCAGGCTGCAAGTTTTAAAAATCAAATTAATATGATAAAATTGGGGACATAGATTACAACTAGGTTCAAAATATAATCAGACAGCTGAGAAAAAAAACTAATTCTAATCTAGTCGGATATTGGTCATTTCAAGCAATAGACTTAATGTTTCCTCACTTCATTATTCTCAATATTTATACAGAATAGCCACTTCAGTGTTGAAAACACTGTTATCAATGTGGGTCCTGTGTTCTGAATGTATATATTATACATCTGCATTGCCTACCCCATTTTCCGCAGCTGTGGTAAAGGCACTTGCTAAACATGCGTGGACTGAATCACGACCTCTGTGATTATGAAGCGAAAACCATAGCCACCAGGCCACAGGCCAAATAAAAATGTTGTTTTCTCTTGATTTAAAGGGAACCCAAGGTGTAAAATGATTTTGGACTAATATTATAGAGCTTAAAAAGTTGATTAACAAGTCTTATTAAATTTTTTAAAAAGCTCTTTTCGTTTTCAAGATATTCACATTCAAAGAATTTCAGATTTAATTATGCTGCATAAATTATGATGCCATATTTAAATAATAGCAAATTTTAACATTTTCTGTCATCAGTAATTTTAGACCTGTTAAGGGATGTGCATTCAAACTTTATCAATGCATAGATATTATAAAGTTGAATTGATTAACATAAAATTTTAAAATGACACTCGTTTGCTCGTCCCAAGCGTCTTAATTTTGTTGTATTTTTTAATATGCAATGAAGATTTATGCGATAAACCAAATAATTAAACCAAAAAAAAGAAGGAATGTGTGGGTGATATGATTGACAGATGATTTTAGAGTAAATCAAAACATAAAGAGGACACCAACTAATGCATACTAGTACATCACTGCTTTCACTTTTGGCTCGCAGACAGTCAGACATGCACGCAGGTAGACAGGCAGACAGAAACATTATAACATAGATTTTTAGGTGATGTCCTACATGGAGATAAGTTGTGTATGGCAAGAGAGAGAAAGGAAGAGAGACAGAGAGCGCTTTTAAAAATCAATTGATAGTTACTCCAAAAAAAGATTAACACTGCTAAAGAAAACTGCCATTCTGAAAATGTGTCTTTTTGAGATATCCCAATGGCTGTTTATTTTTTAACAAAACATTGTTGATGCGCCATCATGTTCAACACATTCATGTATATCAACAATCAATCTACATTTCCTCAAAAAACCAAGTGCATTTAAATAAAAACAGTTTGTGTTCTCACATCCCACATTGCTGGAACAATCATTAATACAACTCATCCCAATTAACAAAACATATAAAACAGCTTGTGAAAAAGTAGTATGGAGGAAGCACCAGGCTGAAACCACTAACGAGAAAACACAAATTGTAATTAATCAAAAAGAATGTTAGTAATTTGGTTGCAGTCTCTGATAGCTCATTAATGTCTGCACATGATAATTGCACATGTTTAAAAATCTTGACATAAAACTCAAAACAAATACTTATTTTTAATATTATTACTATAGTACTATATTGTTATACAACACAGTAATCTCTGATCAAAGGAAATGATTTTATTCAATTAATTTGAAAATTATTATGATTATAACCTAATTATTATTATGGAGTTTCTCAAAGAAATATTTCTATTTCTATTGATGGATGTTGACCCAAAACAGTTATATTCGGGTTGGTAAATTAAAATGATGTTAAAAGAGCAACAAAAAAGGGTTTTGTGTGTGATGCAATCTGCTTCAGTAGCTAGTAAACAATGTTTTAAATTATAACACATCGTATTTTAGTTAAAACCAACTTTTAAACAGCATTCTGTTAACTGTACAGACATTATTTCAACAGCAGCTTTTATGTAATGTTTTTCTCCTTTGTAACTGTTTAAACACAACTTTCGAAATAAAAAATAATACTAATTTCTTAGATTATCTTCCTCTGTAAAATTTGTAGACTTTTCTACAAAATCTTAACAGCCAACTGGTGAGTTTTCAACTTTACATAACACTAACCTGCCGGTGTTTGACAATCGGGACCGAATCTTGACAAACTTCACATATCATTATGGTCGATAACTTCAAAGTTCAACACTTTCTATTTTAAGGACTTCCTCTACTCAGTGGTAAAATTAAAAATGGAACAATAAATTCTAAAATATTAATTGGACTACCACGCAGAAGAATACGGATAAGATCATGATAAAGCAGTTTCTAATGTTATCTCTAATTCTTAACACTGGAGCAGGTTTAATGAGACGTTTAAAAAACATTTGTGAAACCAAGTCTGATTATATGCACCCTGCGTTTTTTTCAAACAAAAACCTCGCTATGCCTGGTATAAGAGAGACAATAAAACATTAGTGTAGTTTCAATATATACAAAAAAGACAGACTTTTTTTAATCCCTTCATCAAATAGTAGGATTTATGAAATTAGCTTAATTACAATAAACCTTATAAAAATAATTTAATGACTTGTATTGTACAATATTTTTGACTTTACAATCGCTTATGACGTTGTCCTTAATTACCTCATTTTAAAAATTACCCTTTTACTTTGTTTCTTACCTAATTCAAATTGTCAAGAAATTACAACAGATATCTAATTCCAATAGATTTTTCTAATTCTCTCTACAATGGCACAGACTAGTTGATAAAACGATATCTAATGACACCATCTCATTTTCCAATGTTCTATGTGTTATATCATTGCAAGGAGGTTTAAAGAGGGAAAGAGGTACATCACAGAAGTTTCTATTGAAACCATCAATTGCCGATCAGCAAATTGCTGCATTGTTTTCAAATTCAATTTGGTATTCTGAAATCTCGCGCCGAAATTATAAAAGTAACCTGTTTTCTTCAAATTGGTCATGTTTGCATAAATTATAAATTATTTTTTCTAGTGGTAAAAACTTGTTTATTTTGAAATTTGACCAAATAAAATCAGTTTTTAAACATTTCTGGTGTTATGCCAAAAATAAGTAAAATCACCCGAATATGAGGGCTATTTTGGGGAAATTATACTAGAAGAAAAAACAATTTCAGAAAATAAAAACACAAATAAAATAAAATAAAAACTCATAATCTGAGATAGAAATAAATAACTAATATTTTCTTTTGTTCCATGAAAGAAACAAAAGTCACCAAACACCGATTCTACACTGCAAATTCATTAACTTTAAAGAAAAAAATAAGTTTTTTGGACCTAAGTTCCTTGGACATTGATTGGACCTAAGTTCCTTACTTTTTTTTGGCAATTTAAGGTACTTTTTTCTGGGTATCTGATCTGTCATCATAGTAGCCATTTTGGGAACATTCACAAAGGATATATAGCATAAGCATAAGCACAGGAAATAGACAACATAATTTTTTAAAATAGATTGTTAACTACAATTCCATAATTTAAGTGTTCTTGAAAGGTGATGCTCTCTAGCAAAATCGACCACTTCTATTTTTAATTCGTATTTTTAAAACAATAGAATTCCGTATTTCGTATTTTTAAAAATACGAATTGCGTATTAAAAAGTACGCGTATTTTTTTAAAAACCGTATTTCGTATTTTCAAAAAATACGGAATTCGTATTTAAAAATACGCGTATTTTAAAATACGAAATTCGAATTAATAAATACGCGTATTTTTAAAAATACGTATTTCTAAAAATACCCTGTAGATTTAAAACACAAAGACATAAAAAAGTAATGTCTGGCTAGGGATCGTCTCGTTTCATTGTTTATACGAATTGAAAGTTGCCGCATTTTACTCTAAAATGACGAGAAAACGTCTCTGCGAAGCTATAAAGTTGCGTATTTCGTTCTTAAATGACGAGAAAACGTCCCTGCGAAGCTCTAAAGTTGCCGTATTTCGTTCTTAAATGACGAGAAAACGTCCCTGCGAAGCTCTAAAATTCCCGTATTTTATTCTAAAATGACGAGAAAACGTCCCTGCGAAGCTTTAAAGTTGCCGTATATCATTCTAAAATGACGAGAAAACGTTCCTGCGAAGCTCTATACTTGCCGTATTTCGTTCTTAAATGACGTGAAACGGTCCCTGTGAAGCTCTAAAGTTGCCGAATATCATTCTAAAATGACGAGGAAACGTTCCTGCGAAGCTCTATAGTTGCCGTATTTCATTCTTAAATGACGAGAAAACGTCCCGGCGAAGCTTTAAAGTTGCCGTATATCATTCTAAAATGACGAGAAAACGTCCCTGCGAAGCTCTAAAATTGCCGTATTTCGTTCTAAAATGACGAGAAAACGTCCCTGCGAAGCTCTAAAGTTACCGTATTTCATTCTAAAATGACGAGAAAACGTCTCGGCGAAGCTTCAAAGTTGCCGTATATCATTTTAAAATGACGAGAAAACGTCCCCGCGAAGTTCTAAAATTGCCGTATTTCGTTCTAAAAGGACGAGAAAACGTCCCTGCGAAGCTCTAAGAGTGCCGTATTTCATTCTTAAATGACGAGAAAACGTCCCTGCGAAGCTCTAAAATTGCCGTATTTCGTTCTTAAATGACGAGAAAACGTCCCTGCGAAGCTCTAAAGTTGCCGTATTTCGTTCTTAAATGACGAGAAAACGTCCCTGCGAAGCTCTAAAATTCCCGTATTTTATTCTAAAATGACGAGAAAACGTCCCTGCGAAGCTTTAAAGTTGCCGTATATCATTCTAAAATGACGTGAAACGGTCCCTGTGAAGCTCTAAAGTTGCCGAATATCATTCTAAAATGACGAGGAAACGTTCCTGCGAAGCTCTATAGTTGCCGTATTTCATTCTTAAATGACGAGAAAACGTCCCGGCGAAGCTTTAAAGTTGCCGTATATCATTCTAAAATGACGAGAAAACGTCCCTGCGAAGCTCTAAAATTGCCGTATTTTATTCTAAAATGACGAGAAAACGTCCCTGCGAAGCTTTAAAGTTGCCGTATATCATTCTAAAATGACGTGAAACGGTCCCTGTGAAGCTTTAAAGTTGCCGTATATCATTCTAAAATGACGTGAAACGGTCCCTGTGAAGCTTTAAAGTTGCCGTATATCATTCTTAAATGACGAGAAAACGTCCCGGCGAAGCTCTAAAATTGCCGTATTTTATTCTAAAATGACGAGAAAACGTCCCTGCGAAGCTTTAAAGTTGCCGTATATCATTCTAAAATGACGTGAAACGGTCCCTGTGAAGCTTTAAAGTTGCCGTATATCATTCTAAAATGACGTGAAACGGTCCCTGTGAAGCTTTAAAGTTGCCGTATATCATTCTAAAATGACGAGAAAACGTCCCTGTGAAATTATGGAGCTAATTTAAAACCTATTAAAAACAAACTTGTAAAATTGAGGAATTTTTCTATTCAGTTTATTAAACCACTCACTTGATACACGTAATAGTTTCGATTTTTAAAAATAGAATGTATACAACATTCTATCTTTAAAAATAGAATTTACTATTTTCTATTTTTAAAAATACGAATTTCGTATTTTCAAAAATACGAAATACGAATTTCGTATTTTTAAAAATAGATTTTCGTATTTTTAAAAATACGAAAATTCGTATTTCGTATTTTTAAAAATACGCGTATTTTAAAATACGAAATCCGTATTTTTTAATACGAAATTTCCGTATTTCGTATTTTTTAATACGAAAAGAGAAGTGGTCGATTTTCCTAGAGAGCATCTAAAATATTTAAAAATCTATCATATCAACAGGCCAGTTCCATCTATTGATGGTAAGTTATGACGTGAATGCATTTGGCTGATGTCAATAGCATTTTTAAAATTGGCGAAGCAGTTGCATTGTACTTTAAAGTTTGATGCAAAATAACTTAGAAATGGATAACAGGGATCACCAAGGCCAAAATAGACCAGTTAAGCATAGTCAACCTAGGATGGAGTGATCAATAAATCTTAAAGACCCCAAATCACGATTCTATACATTATAATGATCATTGTTTCAACACAATGTTGACGTCAGCGAAATATATCTTTGTAATAGACTCAAGCGATTTTTTCCACAGGCCCTTTCATCTTTTAAGAGACTTAGCAGAGACACATTAGAAGGAAATGAAGAGTTACAAATAATCTAGCCTTTTCTTTTTTGAATAGGTGGCTGTTTATTCGTATTAGAGTAACTCTGTGAATAAAATTCATCAATCTCACGGCAAGAAAAACATGTTCTTAATTCTTTGTCATACAAAACGTAATAACAAAAATTTACTAGTCACCAAAAGAGTTCATGAGGAATCAATTTATTGAATTCAAATGTTAGGTTCAAAGGTCCATTTAGGAGGGTCTCCATTTTTTTAGGTTTTTAGGAGATTTTAAGAGATGTGATCACCTTGTTTAGTTGAATGATGAAATATCTTACCTCTTTTGTTTTGCATTGAAACAAATGGACAGCTCCGACTTTATCCTGTGAAAGTTTCGTGCTGAATATGAGTAAATTCTCAAACATTGGATCATCAAGACAAGTAATGCATAAACTGATCTGATCAAACGGGTATTCTTCGATGATGTCCTGCCATAGAGAAATTAAATAGGTGTTCTACTAATAATAATTACACCGAAAATGGAACATAAATTGATTATTAATACATTGCAGTATCAATGTTATAAACATTCACAGTTAACATATTTGGCGTCATGCCATTATCCTGTATAAAAAGCATGTTCCAAGACTTTCCAGACATGTGCTTTTTATGTTTTAAATTACATGCTTTTTAATATAAATGGTTGTTAGCTAATAAAGAATATATGGAAAATAGCAACAACAACAACAACAAATCTATTACCATTGTTTCACCATTTGCCATTACAAGTTTACGACTGGTGATGTTCATGCTCATTTTTTGAGCCCACAATCCTCCACCAGTGCTTACTTGCTAAACATAAAGAAAAGACATAAAAAATAATATAAAGTTAATCTAGGATGTGTACTATTGGATTGAGAGGGTGTTTATTATGTATACCATATTCTCCAGTTAGCGCAGACCTCCAATTAGTGCCAACCCTTAGAGAAAATTGACTAAAAATGTGGTACTTAATAGTAAAATAGTAAAAAGCAGAGCAGAGGCATAGTTATACAATACACAAAAGTTTTTTTTAGATTTTATATATTAAAAACCTATTTCAAAAACCTAATTTCCTCAAATTTATTCATGTATGTTCGAAGCAAGACAGAAGTACTTTTTGTTTCTTTATTTCATTACACAAGGTTTGAGCCAATCTTCTACTTTTCAAAAAGCAAAAAACTTTGCTGGAACCACCAGTCCAACTTCACATTACCACTTCTTAACTGCTTCGCAAATTAGCTGATTCTGCTTCAAGTGAAAAGTGTAATAATGATGAAAGTTCTATTGTACCATGATTGACAAGTTTTGTAAATTTCGTTGTGTATGTTTTTGAAGAGAGAAAAGAGAGAAGAGGGAGAAAAAAAATTCATTGATTTGACATTTAAAAAAATTATATTATTAGAGCCACTAATTAGTACCACATCCTTCGAATCAATTTTTAATTTAGCACCAGGGTGGCTAAACAGAGGAAATATGGTATACAGCTTGTGATAATTAGAGAATTACTTATACTTGTTAATGTTGTGTAAAATGAATATCATAAATCATATACAGCACATTAGTACTACTTACTATAGGCTATAAAAGGTTTTTTGTTTTGTTCAACACGCAAAGAATAACATAAATAGAAATAAAAATCCAAAAATTCAAATCATACATACCTTTAGGCGTGCTAAGGCTTCAGTAGGAGTCATATAACCAGCGTTTGCATCTTGGGGAAACGAGGCTAAGTGCTGAAATTGTTAAAGCAAGTTTAAAAGTAGTAAAATAAAAATGTTTAGCAACTCAAATTTTGGTGGAGTCTCTAGACTGAGAGATTGAATAACTGAGAACTTTTTATTTTTTCAGTCAAACTACAAAGCAAAGTACGAGTGTTTGGTTTAGGCAATAAAATTTTGTCTCACCATTTCTTACTCGTGATGGATGGTCCAACAAACATAATTAAAAATAAAATGAAAGGTAGTTCTAGAATTAACGAACATGTGGCCACAAAAAGGTAGACACTCAAAATAAGACAATCAAAATAAATATAACAAATGGTGGTATGTTGACGATGGAAAAAAACATTGATAAACTTCGTTTAGCATGCTCAACAGAAGAGCAGAAGTTGAATATTTAATAGGGAACTATTTTTTTGCTTTCTGCGCCTTCAAGATCGTCTCCACAATCAATTTAAAAAGAATCGTTTCAATTCGTTTAAAATTTTATTTGATTCTATACAATTTTGAAACAAATTTAAAAAAAAATCTTTAAAAAAATATCATTCCAAAGTTGTTTCAAAATAGTTTTATATCACTTCGTTAAATTGAAAATCGTTTCGTAATTGTTTCCAAATAGTTTCAAATTTGTTACCCAATCCTTTTAAATTAAAATTAACACTTTGATAAATTCGTTTCAGTTCAAAACGTTTCAAAATCGCTTCTAATATAACACATGTTTATCAAGCATCACTGATTTCTAAAGAAATTAACTATCAAATTATGTAAATGTCTGCATTCTTCGGCACAGAAATAACAAAACGAGCTTGTAGAATGCGAAAAGAGCGCAGTGGATTGTTTAAAAACAATGACAACGGGGTCGTAGATAGCGAAAAGATCACTGTAGATTGTTTGTAGAAAGCAAGAGATCGCCATAGATCGAAACTATGAATACGCAATTTTGCTACTTCTTTTAAAATGATTAACCTTGCGTAAAATTTTTCGACATCTGTCGAAGTGAGAAAGGAATGTCTAAAAATACTTTCACAAATTAAAGTCAACACGTTTTAATTGCTTTTTAATTGCTTTGGGAAAACAATTTGTTCCAAAATTCGTTTTGTAAATCGTTTCAGATTTTGTTCCTAGATTCATTTCAAAATAGTTTCCCATTCACTTTCACTTTGTATCATTTTTGAGCTTAAAAAACAAAATAAATTACAATCGTTTCCAAATCGCTTCACGTTCGTTTCATGAAACGTTCTGTAGACAATTTAAAAAAATGATATGATCAAACGACGGTGAAGACGGTCTCTTAGACACTGAAGGCGTTAAATTCAATTAACTTTACTAACATGTTGGGCGAGTTTTAGAAACAGTATGAGTGTTAAAACCTCTAAGTTTTCTTGTTTAATCGATGAAATGTAAAATAATGAAAAAAATGCACAAATGCTTAGTGCGGAGAAATTAAAAAAAAAACACTGAAAAAAGCATGCAGGGTTGCAACTCTTTTTTATAGAGGAGATTTCAGGAGTTTTGGCGAGAATGTTCAACCTTATTTTTAAGAAAATGACCATATTAAAATAAAAAAAACTGAGGAATGTTTCATTTTTTCCTGAATAAATTGGAATATTTGAGAAGATTTTAAAGGTGATGCCACAAGTAAAAAACAAATTATTTCTGAACAGCAGTTCTATGCATTTCCAAAAAAATGGGTCAGGTTGTGAAATTAGAATTTTAAGAAAAAAGTTGTTGAAAAATCTACTTTTGGACAAGACTTTAGGAGTTTTGTGGAGACATTTTTAAATTTGATAAGAATTGAAAAGTAAGGTGGCAACCCTAACTACTGTTTCAATATGAAAAAGGAAATTGAAAGCTTGCAGTTTAAACATAACTCTGGCCAAATTAACTTTTCTGGAATGTGTTTCATCAATTCGATTTCCAGCCCACACACATAAAAAGGTTAAAAAGTTTAAAAAAGACTCCAGAACTACTCCAGTTTGCGTCATGTTGGAAAATTCCTCCCCTTAAATTTCTTAAAAGATAATCAAAAAATTTTTATTATTTATATAAACCTATTCAAGCAAGCAATTAGTGTAAAAAAATGTTTTAAATTAAAATAAAACAGAATTCGTTTTTACAAGGTAAAGATCTGCCTGCATCACTACACTACGTGCAACACCTTACATCTTCTTCCCCACCATATAATAAATTCCCGAACAAATAAGTAAGCTCTCAGAAGCTGAATAGGTATACTGTACATGATTTTAATAAAATTAATGAAACATACCTCGACAAGAAATTGTTGTGTCGTCGGTGATTTAGAATGATCTGTCATATCTACAAATATAAAGAAGTTGTATGACGATGGCAACAACAAAATTTTTTTATAAATAAACTAATAATTCATAGATACATGTTTGTAACTCCTTCCTAAACTATACAATATTTTCATTCTAAAGAATAATACTAACTGACTATAAGTGACACGTGAGATTATGAAATTTAAACAAGATAAAGTTTTAAAGAGAAAGTAATACAAAACCAACCAAGCAAATTAAAGGAAAACAAAAACAAATAAACAAAACTTTTAAACAAATAAAGCAAATAAAACAGAAAACAAATCAATGCATATACTTACTGTATTTTGCAACAGATCCAGGGGGTAGCCCGTTGGGAAGAGATCTAGTGTCCTACGAAAAGCACAATAAAAGTAAAACCATGAAGAATAGCAAACCAATTGTTACAAAACACAATGCAGGGTTCGGATAAGGAATTAAAAGTACCTTTGTAGTTTAGACTACAAAGGTCATTGCTAGTTAATTTTATAGTTAAATTATTTTGCAGAAGAACAAATTTTGATTGCAATTTGCAAATTGCTAATTTGAACCTTGCAATGCCAAGAGGGTGAAAAATCACAGTAGTGATGTAAAAGTCAAGCAGAGAAATGACATAACATTAATGCATACTCAAAAAGACAAGTATTAAAGCCAGCATTTAAATCTAAACCTTCGAACCAACAACAAGGAAAAAGACTCAGCATTGAGAGATAAGTAGACCAAGAGGGGAGAAAAAGATCGGTATACGATACGAGAGGGATCAGCAGATGTCCAAGAGGTTGGGTTCGGTTCACACTTCAGGTTGTTGCAGTTTCTGAAGTAGCTTAAATGAGAGATTTAAAAACTCTAGAACAGTCTTTTTAGTAGAGACTTTGTATATACTGGCTTTACTGTCTTATTTCAGAATTTTCCAAAAAGACTGGTACAGTATCTACTCTATTATTACGCCTCTCTCAATAAAAAATAAAAAAATAATTCGACCTTTCTAATATTCCCACCTCTCTAGTTTCTAAATTTGAAACGCTAAAGTTGCGGCAGGAATAATAAAGTAAATACAGTAAATAGAAACAGTATGAAACTCTGTCATAAAAAGAGGTGTAGAATTTTTACAATGTCTAGAAGATGCTAAGGGTTTGGTTAAAAGTCAATGGAAGAGCTTTGCTTGGCAACGTATACCGTAATGATCCGAACAAGCGCCCTGGGCGCTTATTAAATTTTGGGTTTTTTGCATGGGTGCTTAATCGAGCCTCCCCTCGATAAGGGGGCGCTTAAAAAATGCTGGGCGCTTATAATTTTTCCTAATTTTGTACAATTTAAAGACAACAGTAATTTTCAACTTTGTTTTTTTTCCTGAAAAATAAAACTGAACAAAAGATGTAACAAAATGAAGTTTAGTCTTTCTGGGGTTCCCAATATAAGAAAGTAAAATTTTCAAATAAGCGCCCAGTTTCTCAAGGTAGTTTTGGATTAAGCGCCCCCTTTTATCAGGTGGGCGCTTATTCGAGAGGGGCGCTTAATAAGTGCTGGGCGCTTATTGAACTTTGAGGAAATTACCTGGGCGCTTATTCGAGGGGACGCTTAAAAAATGCTGGGCGCTTAATTGGATCATTACGGTAAGTTCTTCAACTAGAATAAAAAATATGAAAAAGTGAAAGAAAAGTTTATGCAAATAGTTCAAAGATATTGACACCAAAACAGTGAAAGTTCTTACAACCGTGAGAATGCTTTACGACAAAGGGAATACATCGAATATTAGTTTTAAATAAACAGCTACCAAAGACAAAAAATAGTTCAATAAAAAAACACAGAAAATGCTACACCTCATAGGTGGGTGTGAACAAAATATCCAAGTATCAACAAAAAAGTAGCAACCCTAAAGTAGATAATTATATTCAAAGAAAAATAATTTTAATTTGAAAAATAAAATAAAATAAAATTTATGCAGACTAGTCACAAAAAGTAACTTACAAAAATTTAATATGTGAAGTGATTTAAACTAAGAACAAGTCATGAGTTAATCCTTCTATTCACACACAAAAACTTAAAATTCACTCATACGACGGAGTGTAAGCATAGGTATCTGTTATTGCATATCATAGCAAGAACACTCTCCTGTACAGTGCATGTAGTAATTGCACATTCTTTGATACAAAAACCTATATGATTTTCTATAATTACCTCCAGTTGAAACATAATACAAGTAACATAAAAGACTTTCAAAAGTATTTTGATTAAAGTATAACAGATAAGTTAATAAGACAAATCCTTTATCTATGTCATGATGTAAACACAAGTCTTTTCTGAGTAGCAAGAACAAAGTATTTTCCTGTACATCTAAATGGTATTATTCTATCTGCTTTCTGACAAAGTATCGATTTGTTATTGATGAAAACAAAACTCTTTGAGGCATGTGACAGAAGAGGAAAAACAGAGAAGACCCTACACTTAAAGAAACTTTAGAAAGGTTTGATAGACTACACTCACGAATGTAAATAACAGATAATTAGCAGATGTATTTTACTAATGTAATTAAGTATAATCCCCATAAAAAAATATAACCTGATAAAAATTAAAAAAACTAGCTACTTAGAGGTTAATATTCTGGGTGAAAGAAAACACAGGATCATTTTATGGTCTTTAAACATAAGGTATCAATGGAAAAAATAAAATTGTGGAGCACAAAAAGTGGAACAACATCATTAACAATATCAGTGTTGAATTACAAAGCCTTGATCATGTTACACAAATAAACAACGAATAACATCACCTAGCAACACAAACAAAACAACAATAATTTGAAGACTTCTAATAAGAATCAATACATATAAAAATAAACAAAGATTATATGAATAAAATTAAAGAATTATCTATTAATGCTAAGATAATCCAAATTATGATATTAGAAGAATGTTTGCCAAAAATAAGCTTGTTTCAACCTGCGATTTATAGTCCATTCAAATCATGCTGGCGTAACGTACAGACTGTAAACCATTGATGGTTTTAATGAGTGACAATGATTCCTCAGGCAATGAGATCTTGGCGTTACATGAAAATATAAGATGTGTCATATGATAGTCATGTTGTTGTCAAGGAGACATGTCAATGACTCTCTCCACAAATACACTACTATGACTATATGACAACTGTTATTTATAACTTTCGGTTACCTTATTGTAAATAATATTCCAATATTTATTTGAGATTTTTATTAATATTTTGAAAGCAACATAATGAAGAATTATACTCTTCCCTATATTTGTAATTAGTTATTAAATTATTAATTTGTAATTAATAGGATTAATAAACATTATAGAAAATTATGGAAAATGTTCCCAGTTAATCTTTTCCATTTGTCACAAAATAACACGCTTGGGGATAAAATCATAAGATTCTAAAAGCTCCAACAAATATCCGCAAATCACCAACTTCAACAAATATCCACAAAAGTTAAAGAAATCATACATAATAAAATACAAAATGATATCCCATGAATTTATTTCAATTCTTTACATTGTTCTCTAATGCTATTTCAAACAAAGGCACTTATTGCTAAAAAAGAAACAACTGAAAAAAACTGCACACTTTCTTACCATCCAGAAATTTAGTTTAGTGCACGTTAAAAAGAAGAAACATATTTCTCATATCAGGTTCCTATGTACCTCCATCTTCCATCTACAATCAGTAGCTATTTTTTAAAGTCGGCAAAAACCAGAAACTCGCTAATACTCTGCACTCAGTTTACAAAATGCTAACATGAATGAAACAGTTTTAATTCTATCATAAAATGTAAAAAAATTGGTTTAAAATTTTGCCAATCCTGTTTCTCCACAAATTAATCCGCTTAGGAATATAAAATCTCCCAATGCTCTCAAAAATATCTCCAAATCGCAAGCCCTCACATATATCCCTGAATCACAAGTTCTCACATATAATCCACAAATCTCTTTCGATACATCATGCAAATGGAGTTCACCTTGTTTCTGTTGGCAATTAAAAAAGCAGCAAATAGAAATATCTCTAACGTCAAAATGACTTTTTAAACTCACTATTAATGGAAAACCAAACTTTAAAAATACTTCAATTTTATACCAAAAAAAGAACAAACTTTTCTCACCATCCAAAAACAGGGAAAATTAGTAAAAGTGTGCGTTTAATTATGAGAAACATATTCTCTGATATCAGGTTCTAGGGGTTGATAGAGGAAATAATTATGCGTGTTTTGTAGCTTCCGTGAAGAGCCTGCTAATATATTTTTATAATAGTAACCCTCTCTCTATAGCTGGTGGTGGCATGTGTTGTATGTCTGCATGTAGTACAAAACGA
>JASGCC010003950.1:0-21784 GCA_030067915.1 Hydractinia echinata | reverse complement strand
AAATTGAGTCATTTTTTACTGTGGGACCAATCCTAGCCGTTAGCGCGCTGAAGAAATAGAGACAGTTTCAAAAACTACATTTCATTGACTTTCTAACGGTATCAGTCCGTTTGAGTTACAACGGTTGCGTCACATATTCGTACCAACATGTATTTAGCGATATTTTTCTGATATTACTAGGTTGCATCGCTTTTAACAGTGAAACGATTGACTGTGGGACTTAATTGAACTGATTTTGGACTTTGACCTTATAAATGTGATAAATGAGACAATTGGACTCCAAGAAATAACATTCTTCTTAATTTGACATGATTGCTGGAACTCAGCATTACACTGGGCGCTGTGGTAGCGCTTTATTTAAAAATTTAGATAAATAAGTCATTTTTTACTGTGGGACCAATCCTAGCCGTTAGCGCGCGCTGAAGAAATAGAGACAGTTTCAAAAACTACATTTCATTGACTTTCTAACGGTATCAGTCCGTTTGAGTTACAACGGTTGCGTCACATATTCGTACCAACATGTATTTAGCGATATTTTTCTGATATTACTAGGTTGCATCGCTTTTAACAGTGAAACGATTGACTGTGGGACTTAATTGAACTGATTTTGGACTTTGACCTTATAAATGTGATAAATGAGACAATTGGACTCCAAGAAATAACATTCTTCTTAATTTGACATGATTGCTGGAACTCAGCAATTACACTGGGCGCTGTGGTAGCGCTTTATTTAAAAATTTAGATAAATAAGTCATTTTTTACTGTGGGACCAATCCTAGCCGTTAGCGCGCGCTGAAGAAATAGAGACAGTTTCAAAAACTACATTTCATTGACTTTCTAACGGTATCAGTCCGTTTGAGTTACAACGGTTGCGTCACATATTCGTACCAACATGTATTTAGCGATATTTTTCTGATATTACTAGGTTGCATCGCTTTTAACAGTGAAACGATTGACTGTGGGACTTAATTGAACTGATTTTGGACTTTGACCTTATAAATGTGATAAATGAGACAATTGGACTCCAAGAAATAACATTCTTCTTAATTTGACATGATTGCTGGAACTCAGCATTACACTGGGCGCTGTGGTAGCGCTTTATTTAAAAATTTAGATAAATAAGTCATTTTTTACTGTGGGACCAATCCTAGCCGTTAGCGCGCGCTGAAGAAATAGAGACAGTTTCAAAAACTACATTTCATTGACTTTCTAACGGTATCAGTCCGTTTGAGTTACAACGGTTGCGTCACATATTCGTACCAACATGTATTTAGCGATATTTTTCTGATATTACTAGGTTGCATCGCTTTTAACAGTGAAACGATTGACTGTGGGACTTAATTGAACTGATTTTGGACTTTGACCTTATAAATGTGATAAATGAGACAATTGGACTCCAAGAAATAACATTCTTCTTAATTTGACATGATTGCTGGAACTCAGCATTACACTGGGCGCTGTGGTAGCGCTTTATTTAAAAATTTAGATAAATAAGTCATTTTTTACTGTGGGACCAATCCTAGCCGTTAGCGCGCGCTGAAGAAATAGAGACAGTTTCAAAAACTACATTTCATTGACTTTCTAACGGTATCAGTCCGTTTGAGTTACAACGGTTGCGTCACATATTCGTACCAACATGTATTTAGCGATATTTTTCTGATATTACTAGGTTGCATCGCTTTTAACAGTGAAACGATTGACTGTGGGACTTAATTGAACTGATTTTGGACTTTGACCTTATAAATGTGATAAATGAGACAATTGGACTCCAAGAAATAACATTCTTCTTAATTTGACATGATTGCTGGAACTCAGCATTACACTGGGCGCTGTGGTAGCGCTTTATTTAAAAATTTAGATAAATAAGTCATTTTTTACTGTGGGACCAATCCTAGCCGTTAGCGCGCGCTGAAGAAATAGAGACAGTTTCAAAAACTACATTTCATTGACTTTCTAACGGTATCAGTCCGTTTGAGTTACAACGGTTGCGTCACATATTCGTACCAACATGTATTTAGCGATATTTTTCTGATATTACTAGGTTGCATCGCTTTTAACAGTGAAACGATTGACTGTGGGACTTAATTGAACTGATTTTGGACTTTGACCTTATAAATGTGATAAATGAGACAATTGGACTCCAAGAAATAACATTCTTCTTAATTTGACATGATTGCTGGAACTCAGCATTACACTGGGCGCTGTGGTAGCGCTTTATTTAAAAATTTAGATAAATAAGTCATTTTTTACTGTGGGACCAATCCTAGCCGTTAGCGCGCGCTGAAGAAATAGAGACAGTTTCAAAAACTACATTTCATTGACTTTCTAACGGTATCAGTCCGTTTGAGTTACAACGGTTGCGTCACATATTCGTACCAACATGTATTTAGCGATATTTTTCTGATATTACTAGGTTGCATCGCTTTTAACAGTGAAACGATTGACTGTGGGACTTAATTGAACTGATTTTGGACTTTGACCTTATAAATGTGATAAATGAGACAATTGGACTCCAAGAAATAACATTCTTCTTAATTTGACATGATTGCTGGAACTCAGCAATTACACTGGGCGCTGTGGTAGCGCTTTATTTAAAGATTTAGATAAACATTTTTTACTGTGGGACCAATCCTAGCCGTTAGCGCGCGCTGAAGAAATAGAGACAGTTTCAAAAACTACATTTCATTGACTTTCTAACGGTATCAGTCCGTTTGAGTTACAACGGTTGCGTCACATATTCGTACCAACATGTATTTAGCGATATTTTTCTGATATTACTAGTTTGCATCGCTTTTAACAGTGAAGCGATTGACTGTGGGACTTAATTGAACTGATTTTGGACTTTGACCTTATAAATGTGATAAATGAGACAATTGGACTCCAAGAAATAACATTCTTCTTAATTTGACATGATTGCTGGAACTCAGCATTACACTGGGCGCTGTGGTAGCGCTTTATTTAAAAATTTAGATAAATAAGTCATTTTTTACTGTGGGACCAATCCTAGCCGTTAGCGCGCGCTGAAGAAATAGAGACAGTTTCAAAAACTACATTTCATTGACTTTCTAACGGTATCAGTCCGTTTGAGTTACAACGGTTGCGTCACATATTCGTACCAACATGTATTTAGCGATATTTTTCTGATATTACTAGGTTGCATCGCTTTTAACAGTGAAACGATTGACTGTGGGACTTAATTGAACTGATTTTGGACTTTGACCTTATAAATGTGATAAATGAGACAATTGGACTCCAAGAAATAACATTCTTCTTAATTTGACATGATTGCTGGAACTCAGCATTACACTGGGCGCTGTGGTAGCGCTTTATTTAAAAATTTAGATAAATAAGTCATTTTTTACTGTGGGACCAATCCTAGCCGTTAGCGCGCGCTGAAGAAATAGAGACAGTTTCAAAAACTACATTTCATTGACTTTCTAACGGTATCAGTCCGTTTGAGTTACAACGGTTGCGTCACATATTCGTACCAACATGTATTTAGCGATATTTTTCTGATATTACTAGGTTGCATCGCTTTTAACAGTGAAACGATTGACTGTGGGACTTAATTGAACTGATTTTGGACTTTGACCTTATAAATGTGATAAATGAGACAATTGGACTCCAAGAAATAACATTCTTCTTAATTTGACATGATTGCTGGAACTCAGCATTACACTGGGCGCTGTGGTAGCGCTTTATTTAAAAATTTAGATAAATAAGTCATTTTTTACTGTGGGACCAATCCTAGCCGTTAGCGCGCGCTGAAGAAATAGAGACAGTTTCAAAAACTACATTTCATTGACTTTCTAACGGTATCAGTCCGTTTGAGTTACAACGGTTGCGTCACATATTCGTACCAACATGTATTTAGCGATATTTTTCTGATATTACTAGGTTGCATCGCTTTTAACAGTGAAACGATTGACTGTGGGACTTAATTGAACTGATTTTGGACTTTGACCTTATAAATGTGATAAATGAGACAATTGGACTCCAAGAAATAACATTCTTCTTAATTTGACATGATTGCTGGAACTCAGCAATTACACTGGGCGCTGTGGTAGCGCTTTATTTAAAAATTTAGATAAATAAGTCATTTTTTACTGTGGGACCAATCCTAGCCGTTAGCGCGCGCTGAAGAAATAGAGACAGTTTCAAAAACTACATTTCATTGACTTTCTAACGGTATCAGTCCGTTTGAGTTACAACGGTTGCGTCACATATTCGTACCAACATGTATTTAGCGATATTTTTCTGATATTACTAGGTTGCATCGCTTTTAACAGTGAAACGATTGACTGTGGGACTTAATTGAACTGATTTTGGACTTTGACCTTATAAATGTGATAAATGAGACAATTGGACTCCAAGAAATAACATTCTTCTTAATTTGACATGATTGCTGGAACTCAGCATTACACTGGGCGCTGTGGTAGCGCTTTATTTAAAAATTTAGATAAATAAGTCATTTTTTACTGTGGGACCAATCCTAGCCGTTAGCGCGCGCTGAAGAAATAGAGACAGTTTCAAAAACTACATTTCATTGACTTTCTAACGGTATCAGTCCGTTTGAGTTACAACGGTTGCGTCACATATTCGTACCAACATGTATTTAGCGATATTTTTCTGATATTACTAGGTTGCATCGCTTTTAACAGTGAAACGATTGACTGTGGGACTTAATTGAACTGATTTTGGACTTTGACCTTATAAATGTGATAAATGAGACAATTGGACTCCAAGAAATAACATTCTTCTTAATTTGACATGATTGCTGGAACTCAGCATTACACTGGGCGCTGTGGTAGCGCTTTATTTAAAAATTTAGATAAATAAGTCATTTTTTACTGTGGGACCAATCCTAGCCGTTAGCGCGCGCTGAAGAAATAGAGACAGTTTCAAAAACTACATTTCATTGACTTTCTAACGGTATCAGTCCGTTTGAGTTACAACGGTTGCGTCACATATTCGTACCAACATGTATTTAGCGATATTTTTCTGATATTACTAGGTTGCATCGCTTTTAACAGTGAAACGATTGACTGTGGGACTTAATTGAACTGATTTTGGACTTTGACCTTATAAATGTGATAAATGAGACAATTGGACTCCAAGAAATAACATTCTTCTTAATTTGACATGATTGCTGGAACTCAGCAATTACACTGGGCGCTGTGGTAGCGCTTTATTTAAAAATTTAGATAAATAAGTCATTTTTTACTGTGGGACCAATCCTAGCCGTTAGCGCGCGCTGAAGAAATAGAGACAGTTTCAAAAACTACATTTCATTGACTTTCTAACGGTATCAGTCCGTTTGAGTTACAACGGTTGCGTCACATATTCGTACCAACATGTATTTAGCGATATTTTTCTGATATTACTAGGTTGCATCGCTTTTAACAGTGAAACGATTGACTGTGGGACTTAATTGAACTGATTTTGGACTTTGACCTTATAAATGTGATAAATGAGACAATTGGACTCCAAGAAATAACATTCTTCTTAATTTGACATGATTGCTGGAACTCAGCATTACACTGGGCGCTGTGGTAGCGCTTTATTTAAAAATTTAGATAAATAAGTCATTTTTTACTGTGGGACCAATCCTAGCCGTTAGCGCGCGCTGAAGAAATAGAGACAGTTTCAAAAACTACATTTCATTGACTTTCTAACGGTATCAGTCCGTTTGAGTTACAACGGTTGCGTCACATATTCGTACCAACATGTATTTAGCGATATTTTTCTGATATTACTAGGTTGCATCGCTTTTAACAGTGAAACGATTGACTGTGGGACTTAATTGAACTGATTTTGGACTTTGACCTTATAAATGTGATAAATGAGACAATTGGACTCCAAGAAATAACATTCTTCTTAATTTGACATGATTGCTGGAACTCAGCAATTACACTGGGCGCTGTGGTAGCGCTTTATTTAAAAATTTAGATAAATAAGTCATTTTTTACTGTGGGACCAATCCTAGCCGTTAGCGCGCGCTGAAGAAATAGAGACAGTTTCAAAAACTACATTTCATTGACTTTCTAACGGTATCAGTCCGTTTGAGTTACAACGGTTGCGTCACATATTCGTACCAACATGTATTTAGCGATATTTTTCTGATATTACTAGGTTGCATCGCTTTTAACAGTGAAACGATTGACTGTGGGACTTAATTGAACTGATTTTGGACTTTGACCTTATAAATGTGATAAATGAGACAATTGGACTCCAAGAAATAACATTCTTCTTAATTTGACATGATTGCTGGAACTCAGCAATTACACTGGGCGCTGTGGTAGCGCTTTATTTAAAAATTTAGATAAATAAGTCATTTTTTACTGTGGGACCAATCCTAGCCGTTAGCGCGCGCTGAAGAAATAGAGACAGTTTCAAAAACTACATTTCATTGACTTTCTAACGGTATCAGTCCGTTTGAGTTACAACGGTTGCGTCACATATTCGTACCAACATGTATTTAGCGATATTTTTCTGATATTACTAGGTTGCATCGCTTTTAACAGTGAAACGATTGACTGTGGGACTTAATTGAACTGATTTTGGACTTTGACCTTATAAATGTGATAAATGAGACAATTGGACTCCAAGAAATAACATTCTTCTTAATTTGACATGATTGCTGGAACTCAGCATTACACTGGGCGCTGTGGTAGCGCTTTATTTAAAAATTTAGATAAATAAGTCATTTTTTACTGTGGGACCAATCCTAGCCGTTAGCGCGCGCTGAAGAAATAGAGACAGTTTCAAAAACTACATTTCATTGACTTTCTAACGGTATCAGTCCGTTTGAGTTACAACGGTTGCGTCACATATTCGTACCAACATGTATTTAGCGATATTTTTCTGATATTACTAGGTTGCATCGCTTTTAACAGTGAAACGATTGACTGTGGGACTTAATTGAACTGATTTTGGACTTTGACCTTATAAATGTGATAAATGAGACAATTGGACTCCAAGAAATAACATTCTTCTTAATTTGACATGATTGCTGGAACTCAGCAATTACACTGGGCGCTGTGGTAGCGCTTTATTTAAAAATTTAGATAAATAAGTCATTTTTTACTGTGGGACCAATCCTAGCCGTTAGCGCGCGCTGAAGAAATAGAGACAGTTTCAAAAACTACATTTCATTGACTTTCTAACGGTATCAGTCCGTTTGAGTTACAACGGTTGCGTCACATATTCGTACCAACATGTATTTAGCGATATTTTTCTGATATTACTAGGTTGCATCGCTTTTAACAGTGAAACGATTGACTGTGGGACTTAATTGAACTGATTTTGGACTTTGACCTTATAAATGTGATAAATGAGACAATTGGACTCCAAGAAATAACATTCTTCTTAATTTGACATGATTGCTGGAACTCAGCAATTACACTGGGCGCTGTGGTAGCGCTTTATTTAAAAATTTAGATAAATAAGTCATTTTTTACTGTGGGACCAATCCTAGCCGTTAGCGCGCGCTGAAGAAATAGAGACAGTTTCAAAAACTACATTTCATTGACTTTCTAACGGTATCAGTCCGTTTGAGTTACAACGGTTGCGTCACATATTCGTACCAACATGTATTTAGCGATATTTTTCTGATATTACTAGGTTGCATCGCTTTTAACAGTGAAACGATTGACTGTGGGACTTAATTGAACTGATTTTGGACTTTGACCTTATAAATGTGATAAATGAGACAATTGGACTCCAAGAAATAACATTCTTCTTAATTTGACATGATTGCTGGAACTCAGCATTACACTGGGCGCTGTGGTAGCGCTTTATTTAAAAATTTAGATAAATAAGTCATTTTTTACTGTGGGACCAATCCTAGCCGTTAGCGCGCGCTGAAGAAATAGAGACAGTTTCAAAAACTACATTTCATTGACTTTCTAACGGTATCAGTCCGTTTGAGTTACAACGGTTGCGTCACATATTCGTACCAACATGTATTTAGCGATATTTTTCTGATATTACTAGGTTGCATCGCTTTTAACAGTGAAACGATTGACTGTGGGACTTAATTGAACTGATTTTGGACTTTGACCTTATAAATGTGATAAATGAGACAATTGGACTCCAAGAAATAACATTCTTCTTAATTTGACATGATTGCTGGAACTCAGCAATTACACTGGGCGCTGTGGTAGCGCTTTATTTAAAAATTTAGATAAATAAGTCATTTTTTACTGTGGGACCAATCCTAGCCGTTAGCGCGCGCTGAAGAAATAGAGACAGTTTCAAAAACTACATTTCATTGACTTTCTAACGGTATCAGTCCGTTTGAGTTACAACGGTTGCGTCACATATTCGTACCAACATGTATTTAGCGATATTTTTCTGATATTACTAGGTTGCATCGCTTTTAACAGTGAAACGATTGACTGTGGGACTTAATTGAACTGATTTTGGACTTTGACCTTATAAATGTGATAAATGAGACAATTGGACTCCAAGAAATAACATTCTTCTTAATTTGACATGATTGCTGGAACTCAGCAATTACACTGGGCGCTGTGGTAGCGCTTTATTTAAAAATTTAGATAAATAAGTCATTTTTTACTGTGGGACCAATCCTAGCCGTTAGCGCGCGCTGAAGAAATAGAGACAGTTTCAAAAACTACATTTCATTGACTTTCTAACGGTATCAGTCCGTTTGAGTTACAACGGTTGCGTCACATATTCGTACCAACATGTATTTAGCGATATTTTTCTGATATTACTAGGTTGCATCGCTTTTAACAGTGAAACGACTGTGGACTTAATTGAACTGATTTTGGACTTTGACCTTATAAATGTGATAAATGAGACAATTGGACTCCAAGAAATAACATTCTTCTTAATTTGACATGATTGCTGGAACTCAGCAATTACACTGGGCGCTGTGGTAGCGCTTTATTTAAAAATTTAGATAAATAAGTCATTTTTTACTGTGGGACCAATCCTAGCCGTTAGCGCGCGCTGAAGAAATAGAGACAGTTTCAAAAACTACATTTCATTGACTTTCTAACGGTATCAGTCCGTTTGAGTTACAACGGTTGCGTCACATATTCGTACCAACATGTATTTAGCGATATTTTTCTGATATTACTAGGTTGCATCGCTTTTAACAGTGAAACGATTGACTGTGGGACTTAATTGAACTGATTTTGGACTTTGACCTTATAAATGTGATAAATGAGACAATTGGACTCCAAGAAATAACATTCTTCTTAATTTGACATGATTGCTGGAACTCAGCAATTACACTGGGCGCTGTGGTAGCGCTTTATTTAAAAATTTAGATAAATAAGTCATTTTTTACTGTGGGACCAATCCTAGCCGTTAGCGCGCGCTGAAGAAATAGAGACAGTTTCAAAAACTACATTTCATTGACTTTCTAACGGTATCAGTCCGTTTGAGTTACAACGGTTGCGTCACATATTCGTACCAACATGTATTTAGCGATATTTTTCTGATATTACTAGGTTGCATCGCTTTTAACAGTGAAACGATTGACTGTGGGACTTAATTGAACTGATTTTGGACTTTGACCTTATAAATGTGATAAATGAGACAATTGGACTCCAAGAAATAACATTCTTCTTAATTTGACATGATTGCTGGAACTCAGCATTACACTGGGCGCTGTGGTAGCGCTTTATTTAAAAATTTAGATAAATAAGTCATTTTTTACTGTGGGACCAATCCTAGCCGTTAGCGCGCGCTGAAGAAATAGAGACAGTTTCAAAAACTACATTTCATTGACTTTCTAACGGTATCAGTCCGTTTGAGTTACAACGGTTGCGTCACATATTCGTACCAACATGTATTTAGCGATATTTTTCTGATATTACTAGGTTGCATCGCTTTTAACAGTGAAACGATTGACTGTGGGACTTAATTGAACTGATTTTGGACTTTGACCTTATAAATGTGATAAATGAGACAATTGGACTCCAAGAAATAACATTCTTCTTAATTTGACATGATTGCTGGAACTCAGCAATTACACTGGGCGCTGTGGTAGCGCTTTATTTAAAAATTTAGATAAATAAGTCATTTTTTACTGTGGGACCAATCCTAGCCGTTAGCGCGCGCTGAAGAAATAGAGACAGTTTCAAAAACTACATTTCATTGACTTTCTAACGGTATCAGTCCGTTTGAGTTACAACGGTTGCGTCACATATTCGTACCAACATGTATTTAGCGATATTTTTCTGATATTACTAGGTTGCATCGCTTTTAACAGTGAAACGATTGACTGTGGGACTTAATTGAACTGATTTTGGACTTTGACCTTATAAATGTGATAAATGAGACAATTGGACTCCAAGAAATAACATTCTTCTTAATTTGACATGATTGCTGGAACTCAGCAATTACACTGGGCGCTGTGGTAGCGCTTTATTTAAAAATTTAGATAAATAAGTCATTTTTTACTGTGGGACCAATCCTAGCCGTTAGCGCGCGCTGAAGAAATAGAGACAGTTTCAAAAACTACATTTCATTGACTTTCTAACGGTATCAGTCCGTTTGAGTTACAACGGTTGCGTCACATATTCGTACCAACATGTATTTAGCGATATTTTTCTGATATTACTAGGTTGCATCGCTTTTAACAGTGAAACGATTGACTGTGGGACTTAATTGAACTGATTTTGGACTTTGACCTGTGGTAGCGCTTTATTTAAAAATTTAGATAAATAAGTCATTTTTTACTGTGGGACCAATCCTAGCCGTTAGCGGCGCTGAAGAAATAGAGACAGTTTCAAAAACTACATTTCATTGACTTTCTAACGGTATCAGTCCGTTTGAGTTACAACGGTTGCGTCACATATTCGTACCAACATGTATTTAGCGATATTTTTCTGATATTACTAGGTTGCATCGCTTTTAACAGTGAAACGATTGACTGTGGGACTTAATTGAACTGATTTTGGACTTTGACCTTATAAATGTGATAAATGAGACAATTGGACTCCAAGAAATAACATTCTTCTTAATTTGACATGATTGCTGGAACTCAGCAATTACACTGGGCGCTGTGGTAGCGCTTTATTTAAAAATTTAGATAAATAAGTCATTTTTTACTGTGGGACCAATCCTAGCCGTTAGCGCGCGCTGAAGAAATAGAGACAGTTTCAAAAACTACATTTCATTGACTTTCTAACGGTATCAGTCCGTTTGAGTTACAACGGTTGCGTCACATATTCGTACCAACATGTATTTAGCGATATTTTTCTGATATTACTAGGTTGCATCGCTTTTAACAGTGAAACGATTGACTGTGGGACTTAATTGAACTGATTTTGGACTTTGACCTGTGGTAGCGCTTTATTTAAAAATTTAGATAAATAAGTCATTTTTTACTGTGGGACCAATCCTAGCCGTTAGCGCGCGCTGAAGAAATAGAGACAGTTTCAAAAACTACATTTCATTGACTTTCTAACGGTATCAGTCCGTTTGAGTTACAACGGTTGCGTCACATATTCGTACCAACATGTATTTAGCGATATTTTTCTGATATTACTAGGTTGCATCGCTTTTAACAGTGAAACGATTGACTGTGGGACTTAATTGAACTGATTTTGGACTTTGACCTTATAAATGTGATAAATGAGACAATTGGACTCCAAGAAATAACATTCTTCTTAATTTGACATGATTGCTGGAACTCAGCAATTACACTGGGCGCTGTGGTAGCGCTTTATTTAAAAATTTAGATAAATAAGTCATTTTTTACTGTGGGACCAATCCTAGCCGTTAGCGCGCTGAAGAAATAGAGACAGTTTCAAAAACTACATTTCATTGACTTTCTAACGGTATCAGTCCGTTTGAGTTACAACGGTTGCGTCACATATTCGTACCAACATGTATTTAGCGATATTTTTCTGATATTACTAGGTTGCATCGCTTTTAACAGTGAAACGATTGACTGTGGGACTTAATTGAACTGATTTTGGACTTTGACCTGTGGTAGCGCTTTATTTAAAAATTTAGATAAATAAGTCATTTTTTACTGTGGGACCAATCCTAGCCGTTAGCGCGCGCTGAAGAAATAGAGACAGTTTCAAAAACTACATTTCATTGACTTTCTAACGGTATCAGTCCGTTTGAGTTACAACGGTTGCGTCACATATTCGTACCAACATGTATTTAGCGATATTTTTCTGATATTACTAGGTTGCATCGCTTTTAACAGTGAAACGATTGACTGTGGGACTTAATTGAACTGATTTTGGACTTTGACCTTATAAATGTGATAAATGAGACAATTGGACTCCAAGAAATAACATTCTTCTTAATTTGACATGATTGCTGGAACTCAGCATTACACTGGGCGCTGTGGTAGCGCTTTATTTAAAAATTTAGATAAATAAGTCATTTTTTACTGTGGGACCAATCCTAGCCGTTAGCGCGCGCTGAAGAAATAGAGACAGTTTCAAAAACTACATTTCATTGACTTTCTAACGGTATCAGTCCGTTTGAGTTACAACGGTTGCGTCACATATTCGTACCAACATGTATTTAGCGATATTTTTCTGATATTACTAGGTTGCATCGCTTTTAACAGTGAAACGATTGACTGTGGGACTTAATTGAACTGATTTTGGACTTTGACCTGTGGTAGCGCTTTATTTAAAAATTTAGATAAATAAGTCATTTTTACTGTGGGACCAATCCTAGCCGTTAGCGGCGCTGAAGAAATAGAGACAGTTTCAAAAACTACATTTCATTGACTTTCTAACGGTATCAGTCCGTTTGAGTTACAACGGTTGCGTCACATATTCGTACCAACATGTATTTAGCGATATTTTTCTGATATTACTAGGTTGCATCGCTTTTAACAGTGAAACGATTGACTGTGGGACTTAATTGAACTGATTTTGGACTTTGACCTTATAAATGTGATAAATGAGACAATTGGACTCCAAGAAATAACATTCTTCTTAATTTGACATGATTGCTGGAACTCAGCATTACACTGGGCGCTGTGGTAGCGCTTTATTTAAAAATTTAGATAAATAAGTCATTTTTTACTGTGGGACCAATCCTAGCCGTTAGCGCGCGCTGAAGAAATAGAGACAGTTTCAAAAACTACATTTCATTGACTTTCTAACGGTATCAGTCCGTTTGAGTTACAACGGTTGCGTCACATATTCGTACCAACATGTATTTAGCGATATTTTTCTGATATTACTAGGTTGCATCGCTTTTAACAGTGAAACGATTGACTGTGGGACTTAATTGAACTGATTTTGGACTTTGACCTGTGATAGCGCTTTATTTAAAAATTTAGATAAATAAGTCATTTTTTACTGTGGGACCAATCCTAGCCGTTAGCGCGCGCTGAAGAAATAGAGACAGTTTCAAAAACTACATTTCATTGACTTTCTAACGGTATCAGTCCGTTTGAGTTACAACGGTTGCGTCACATATTCGTACCAACATGTATTTAGCGATATTTTTCTGATATTACTAGGTTGCATCGCTTTTAACAGTGAAACGATTGACTGTGGGACTTAATTGAACTGATTTTGGACTTTGACCTTATAAATGTGATAAATGAGACAATTGGACTCCAAGAAATAACATTCTTCTTAATTTGACATGATTGCTGGAACTCAGCAATTACACTGGGCGCTGTGGTAGCGCTTTATTTAAAAATTTAGATAAATAAGTCATTTTTTACTGTGGGACCAATCCTAGCCGTTAGCGCGCGCTGAAGAAATAGAGACAGTTTCAAAAACTACATTTCATTGACTTTCTAACGGTATCAGTCCGTTTGAGTTACAACGGTTGCGTCACATATTCGTACCAACATGTATTTAGCGATATTTTTCTGATATTACTAGGTTGCATCGCTTTTAACAGTGAAACGATTGACTGTGGGACTTAATTGAACTGATTTTGGACTTTGACCTGTGTAGCGCTTTATTTAAAAATTTAGATAAATAAGTCATTTTTTACTGTGGGACCAATCCTAGCCGTTAGCGCGCGCTGAAGAAATAGAGACAGTTTCAAAAACTACATTTCATTGACTTTCTAACGGTATCAGTCCGTTTGAGTTACAACGGTTGCGTCACATATTCGTACCAACATGTATTTAGCGATATTTTTCTGATATTACTAGGTTGCATCGCTTTTAACAGTGAAACGATTGACTGTGGGACTTAATTGAACTGATTTTGGACTTTGACCTTATAAATGTGATAAATGAGACAATTGGACTCCAAGAAATAACATTCTTCTTAATTTGACATGATTGCTGGAACTCAGCATTACACTGGGCGCTGTGGTAGCGCTTTATTTAAAAATTTAGATAAATAAGTCATTTTTACTGTGGGACCAATCCTAGCCGTTAGCGCGCGCTGAAGAAATAGAGACAGTTTCAAAAACTACATTTCATTGACTTTCTAACGGTATCAGTCCGTTTGAGTTACAACGGTTGCGTCACATATTCGTACCAACATGTATTTAGCGATATTTTTCTGATATTACTAGGTTGCATCGCTTTTAACAGTGAAACGATTGACTGTGGGACTTAATTGAACTGATTTTGGACTTTGACCTTATAAATGTGATAAATGAGACAATTGGACTCCAAGAAATAACATTCTTCTTAATTTGACATGATTGCTGGAACTCAGCAATTACACTGGGCGCTGTGGTAGCGCTTTATTTAAAAATTTAGATAAATAAGTCATTTTTTACTGTGGGACCAATCCTAGCCGTTAGCGCGCGCTGAAGAAATAGAGACAGTTTCAAAAACTACATTTCATTGACTTTCTAACGGTATCAGTCCGTTTGAGTTACAACGGTTGCGTCACATATTCGTACCAACATGTATTTAGCGATATTTTTCTGATATTACTAGGTTGCATCGCTTTTAACAGTGAAACGATTGACTGTGGGACTTAATTGAACTGATTTTGGACTTTGACCTTATAAATGTGATAAATGAGACAATTGGACTCCAAGAAATAACATTCTTCTTAATTTGACATGATTGCTGGAACTCAGCAATTACACTGGGCGCTGTGGTAGCGCTTTATTTAAAAATTTAGATAAATAAGTCATTTTTTACTGTGGGACCAATCCTAGCCGTTAGCGCGCGCTGAAGAAATAGAGACAGTTTCAAAAACTACATTTCATTGACTTTCTAACGGTATCAGTCCGTTTGAGTTACAACGGTTGCGTCACATATTCGTACCAACATGTATTTAGCGATATTTTTCTGATATTACTAGGTTGCATCGCTTTTAACAGTGAAACGATTGACTGTGGGACTTAATTGAACTGATTTTGGACTTTGACCTGTGGTAGCGCTTTATTTAAAAATTTAGATAAATAAGTCATTTTTTACTGTGGGACCAATCCTAGCCGTTAGCGCGCTGAAGAAATAGAGACAGTTTCAAAAACTACATTTCATTGACTTTCTAACGGTATCAGTCCGTTTGAGTTACAACGGTTGCGTCACATATTCGTACCAACATGTATTTAGCGATATTTTTCTGATATTACTAGGTTGCATCGCTTTTAACAGTGAAACGATTGACTGTGGGACTTAATTGAACTGATTTTGGACTTTGACCTTATAAATGTGATAAATGAGACAATTGGACTCCAAGAAATAACATTCTTCTTAATTTGACATGATTGCTGGAACTCAGCAATTACACTGGGCGCTGTGGTAGCGCTTTATTTAAAAATTTAGATAAATAAGTCATTTTTTACTGTGGGACCAATCCTAGCCGTTAGCGCGCGCTGAAGAAATAGAGACAGTTTCAAAAACTACATTTCATTGACTTTCTAACGGTATCAGTCCGTTTGAGTTACAACGGTTGCGTCACATATTCGTACCAACATGTATTTAGCGATATTTTTCTGATATTACTAGGTTGCATCGCTTTTAACAGTGAAACGATTGACTGTGGGACTTAATTGAACTGATTTTGGACTTTGACTCTGTGTGGTAGCGCTTTATTTAAAATTTAGATAAATAAGTCATTTTTCACTGTGGGACCAATCCTAGCCGTTAGCGCGCGCTGAAGAAATAGAGACAGTTTCAAAAACTACATTTCATTGACTTTCTAACGGTATCAGTCCGTTTGAGTTACAACGGTTGCGTCACATATTCGTACCAACATGTATTTAGCGATATTTTTCTGATATTACTAGGTTGCATCGCTTTTAACAGTGAAACGATTGACTGTGGGACTTAATTGAACTGATTTTGGACTTTGACCTTATAAATGTGATAAATGAGACAATTGGACTCCAAGAAATAACATTCTTCTTAATTTGACATGATTGCTGGAACTCAGCAATTACACTGGGCGCTGTGGTAGCGCTTTATTTAAAAATTTAGATAAATAAGTCATTTTTACTGTGGGACCAATCCTAGCCGTTAGCGCGCGCTGAAGAAATAGAGACAGTTTCAAAAACTACATTTCATTGACTTTCTAACGGTATCAGTCCGTTTGAGTTACAACGGTTGCGTCACATATTCGTACCAACATGTATTTAGCGATATTTTTCTGATATTACTAGGTTGCATCGCTTTTAACAGTGAAACGATTGACTGTGGGACTTAATTGAACTGATTTTGGACTTTGACCTTGGATAGCGCTTTTATTTAAAAATTTAGATAAATAAGTCATTTTTTACTGTGGGACCAATCCTAGCCGTTAGCGCGCGCTGAAGAAATAGAGACAGTTTCAAAAACTACATTTCATTGACTTTCTAACGGTATCAGTCCGTTTGAGTTACAACGGTTGCGTCACATATTCGTACCAACATGTATTTAGCGATATTTTTCTGATATTACTAGGTTGCATCGCTTTTAACAGTGAAACGATTGACTGTGGGACTTAATTGAACTGATTTTGGACTTTGACCTTATAAATGTGATAAATGAGACAATTGGACTCCAAGAAATAACATTCTTCTTAATTTGACATGATTGCTGGAACTCAGCAATTACACTGGGCGCTGTGGTAGCGCTTTATTTAAAAATTTAGATAAATAAGTCATTTTTTACTGTGGGACCAATCCTAGCCGTTAGCGCGCTGAAGAAATAGAGACAGTTTCAAAAACTACATTTCATTGACTTTCTAACGGTATCAGTCCGTTTGAGTTACAACGGTTGCGTCACATATTCGTACCAACATGTATTTAGCGATATTTTTCTGATATTACTAGGTTGCATCGCTTTTAACAGTGAAACGATTGACTGTGGGACTTAATTGAACTGATTTTGGACTTTGACCTTATAAATGTGATAAATGAGACAATTGGACTCCAAGAAATAACATTCTTCTTAATTTGACATGATTGCTGGAACTCAGCAATTACACTGGGCGCTGTGGTAGCGCTTTATTTAAAAATTTAGATAAATAAGTCATTTTTACTGTGGGACCAATCCTAGCCGTTAGCGCGCGCTGAAGAAATAGAGACAGTTTCACAAACTACATTTCATTGACTTTCTAACGGTATCAGTCCGTTTGAGTTACAACGGTTGCGTCACATATTCGTACCAACATGTATTTAGCGATATTTTTCTGATATTACTAGGTTGCATCGCTTTTAACAGTGAAACGATTGACTGTGGGACTTAATTGAACTGATTTTGGACTTTTACCTGTGGTAGCGCTTTATTTTAAAAATTTAGATAAATAAGTCATTTTTACTGTGGACCAATCCTAGCCGTTAGCGCGCGCTGAAGAAATAGAGACAGTTTCAAAAACTACATTTCATTGACTTTCTAACGGTATCAGTCCGTTTGAGTTACAACGGTTGCGTCACATATTCGTACCAACATGTATTTAGCGATATTTTTCTGATATTACTAGGTTGCATCGCTTTTAACAGTGAAACGATTGACTGTGGGACTTAATTGAACTGATTTTGGACTTTGACCTTATAAATGTGATAAATGAGACAATTGGACTCCAAGAAATAACATTCTTCTTAATTTGACATGATTGCTGGAACTCAGCAATTACACTGGGCGCTGTGGTAGCGCTTTATTTAAAAATTTAGATAAATAAGTCATTTTTTACTGTGGGACCAATCCTAGCCGTTAGCGCGCGCTGAAGAAATAGAGACAGTTTCAAAAACTACATTTCATTGACTTCTAACGGTATCAGTCCGTTTGAGTTACAACGGTTGCGTCACATATTCGTACCAACATGTATTTAGCGATATTTTTCTGATATTACTAGGTTGCATCGCTTTTAACAGTGAAACGATTGACTGTGGGACTTAATTGAACTGATTTTGGACTTTGACCTTATAAATGTGATAAATGAGACAATTGGACTCCAAGAAATAACATTCTTCTTAATTTGACATGATTGCTGGAACTCAGCAATTACACTGGCGCTGGTAGCGCTTTATTTAAAAATTTAGATAAATAAGTCATTTTTTACTGTGGGACCAATCCTAGCCGTTAGCGCGCGCTGAAGAAATAGAGACAGTTTCAAAAACTACATTTCATTGACTTTCTAACGGTATCAGTCCGTTTGAGTTACAACGGTTGCGTCACATATTCGTACCAACATGTATTTAGCGATATTTTTCTGATATTACTAGGTTGCATCGCTTTTAACAGTGAAACGATTGACTGTGGGACTTAATTGAACTGATTTTGGACTTTGACCTTATAAATGTGATAAATGAGACAATTGGACTCCAAGAAATAACATTCTTCTTAATTTGACATGATTGCTGGAACTCAGCAATTACACTGGCGCTGTGGTAGCGCTTTATTTAAAAATTTAGATAAATAAGTCATTTTTTACTGTGGGACCAATCCTAGCCGTTAGCGCGCGCTGAAGAAATAGAGACAGTTTCAAAAACTACATTTCATTGACTTTCTAACGGTATCAGTCCGTTTGAGTTACAACGGTTGCGTCACATATTCGTACCAACATGTATTTAGCGATATTTTTCTGATATTACTAGGTTGCATCGCTTTTAACAGTGAAACGATTGACTGTGGGACTTAATTGAACTGATTTTGGACTTTGACCGTGTGGTAGCGCTTTATTTAAAAATTTAGATAAATAAGTCATTTTTTACTGTGGGACCAATCCTAGCCGTTAGCGCGCTGAAGAAATAGAGACAGTTTCAAAAACTACATTTCAATGCCTTTCTAACGGTATCAGTCCGTTTGAGTTACAACGGTTGCGTCACATATTCGTACCAACATGTATTTAGCGATATTTTTCTGATATTACTAGGTTGCATCGCTTTTAACAGTGAAACGATTGACTGTGGGACTTAATTGAACTGATTTTGGACTTTGACCTTATAAATGTGATAAATGAGACAATTGGACTCCAAGAAATAACATTCTTCTTAATTTGACATGATTGCTGGAACTCAGCAATTACACTGGGCGCTGTGGTAGCGCTTTATTTAAAAATTTAGATAAATAAGTCATTTTTTACTGGGACCAATCCTAGCCGTTAGCGCGCGCTGAAGAAATAGAGACAGTTTCAAAAACTACATTTCATTGACTTTCTAACGGTATCAGTCCGTTTGAGTTACAACGGTTGCGTCACATATTCGTACCAACATGTATTTAGCGATATTTTTCACATATTACTAGGTTGCATCGCTTTTAACAGTGAAACGATTGACTGTGGGACTTAATTGAACTGATTTTGACTTTGACCTTATAAATGTGATAAATGAGACAATTGGACTCCAAGAAATAACATTCTTCTTAATTTGACATGATTGCTGGAACTCAGCAATTACACTGGCGCTGGGTAGCGCTTTATTTAAAAATTTAGATAAATAAGTCATTTTTACTGTGGGACCAATCCTAGCCGTTAGCGCGCGCTGAAGAAATAGAGACAGTTTCAAAAACTACATTTCATTGACTTTCTAACGGTATCAGTCCGTTTGAGTTACAACGGTTGCGTCACATATTCGTACCAACATGTATTTAGCGATATTTTTCTGATATTACTAGGTTGCATCGCTTTTAACAGTGAAACGATTGACTGTGGGACTTAATTGAACTGATTTTGACTTTGACCTTATAAATGTGATAAATGAGAAAATTGGACTCCAAGAAATAACATTCTTCTTAATTTGACATGATTGCTGGAACTCAGCAATTACACTGGCGCTGGTAGCGCTTTATTTAAAAATTTAGATAAATAAGTCATTTTTTACTGTGGGACCAATCCTAGCCGTTAGCGCGCGCTGAAGAAATAGAGACAGTTTCAAAAACTACATTTCATTGACTTTCTAACGGTATCAGTCCGTTTGAGTTACAACGGTTGCGTCACATATTCGTACCAACATGTATTTAGCGATATTTTTCTGATATTACTAGGTTGCATCGCTTTTAACAGTGAAACGATTGACTGTGGACTTAATTGAACTGATTTTGGACTTTGACCTTATAAATGTGATAAATGAGACAATTGGACTCCAAGAAAACATTCTTCTTAAATTTTGACATGATTGCTGGAACTCAGCAATTACACTGGGCGCTGTGGTAGCGCTTTATTTAAAAATTTAGATAAATAAGTCATTTTTTACTGTGGGACCAATCCTAGCCGTTAGCGCGCGCTGAAGAAATAGAGACAGTTTCAAAAACTACATTTCATTGACTTTCTAACGGTATCAGTCCGTTTGAGTTACAACGGTTCGTCACATATTCGTACCAACATGTATTTAGCGATATTTTTCTGATATTACTAGGTTGCATCGCTTTTAACAGTGAAACGATTGACTGTGGGACTTAATTGAACTGATTTGGACTTTGAACCTGTGGGTAGCGCTTATTTAAAAATTTAGAATAAATAAGTCATTTTTTTACTGTGGGACCAATCCTAGCCGTTAGCGCGCTGAAGAAATAGAGACAGTTTCAAAAACTACATTTCATTGACTTTCTAACGGTATCAGTCGTTTGAGTTACAACGGTTGCGTCACATATTCGTACCAACATGTATTTAGCGATATTTTTCTGATATTACTAGGTTGCATCGCTTTTAACAGTGAAACGATTGACTGTGGACTTAATTGAACTGATTTTGGACTTTGACCTTATAAATGTGATAAATGAGACAATTGGACTCAAGAAATAACATTCTTCTTAATTTGACATGATTGCTGGAACTCAGCAATTACACTGGGCGCTGTGGTAGCGCTTTATTTAAAATTTAGATAAATAAGTCATTTTTTACTGTGGGACCAATCCTAGCCGTTAGCGCGCGCTGAAGAAATAGAGACAGTTTTCAAAAACTAACATTTCATTGACTTTCTAACGGTATCAGTCCGTTTGAGTTACAACGGTTGCGTCACATTTACACCAACATGTATTTAGCGATATTTTCTGATATTACTAGGTTGCATCGCTTTTAACAGTGAAACGATTGACTGTGGGACTTAATTGAACTGATTTTGGACTTTGACCTTATAAATGTGATAAATGAGAAAATTGGACTCCAAGAAATAACATTCTTCTTAATTTGACATGATTGCTGGAACTCAGCAATTACACTGGGCGCTGTGGTAGCGCTTTATTTAAAAATTTAGATAAATAAGTCATTTTTTACTGTGGGACAATCCTAGCCGTTAGCGCGCGCTGAAGAAATAGAGACAGTTCAAAAACTACATTTCATTGACTTTCTAACGGTATCAGTCCGTTTGAGTTACAACGGTTGCGTCACATATTCGTACCAACATGTATTTAGATATTTTTCTGATATTACTAGGTTGCATCGCTTTTAACAGTGAAACGATTGACTGTGGGACTTAA
>JASGCC010003949.1:0-21784 GCA_030067915.1 Hydractinia echinata | reverse complement strand
TACAGTGGGACCAATCCAAGGCCGTTAGCGCGCTGAAGAAATAAGAAATTTCAAAACTACATTTTATTGACTTTCTAACGGTATCAGTGCGTTTGAGTTACAACGTTTGCATCACATATTCGTACCAACATGTATTTTGCGATATTTTTCCATATTACTAGGTCCATCGCTTTTTAAAAGTGAAACGATTGACCGTGGAACCTAATTGAACTGATTTTGGACTTTGACCTTATAAATGTGATAAATGAGACAAATGGACTCCAAGAATTAACATTCTTCTCACTTTGGTAATGACTGCTGGAACTCCGCAGTTACACTGGACGCTCTGTTAAGCTCTTTATTTAAATATTTAGTTCGATAAGTCATTTTTTACAGTGGGACCAATCCAAGCCGTTAGCGCGCTGAAGAAAAGAGACATTTCAAAAACTACATTTTATTGACTTTCTAACGGTATCAGTCGTTTGAGTTACAACGTTTGCATCACATATTCGTACCAACATGTATTTTGCGATATTTTTCCGATATTACTAGGTTGCATCGCTTTTAAAAGTGAAACGATGACCGTGGAACCTAATTGAACTGATTTTGGACTTTGACCTTATAAATGTGATAAATGAGACAAATGGACTCCAAGATTTAACAATCTTCTTACATTGGAATGACTGCTGGAACTGCGGCAGGTTACACTGGATGCTCTGTAGTTCTTTATTTAAAATATTTAGTTCGACTTGAGGTCAATTTTACAGTGGGACGCAATTCGAAGCCGTTCACCCAAGAAATAGAGACATTTTTAAAAAGTACATTTTATTGACTTTCTAACGGCATCATCGTTTGATATTACCAACGTATATGCGTCACATTTATTCCGTACCAACATGTATTTTGCGATATTTTTCCGATATTACTAGGGTTGGCATCGCTTTTTAAAAGTGAAACGATAGACCATGGAACCTAATTTGGAACTGATTTTTGGACTTTGACCTTATAAATGTGATAAATGAGACAAATGGACTCCAGAATTAACATTTCTTCCACTTTGGTATGACTGCTGGAACTCCGCAGTTTACACTGGACGCTCTGTTAGCTCTTTATTTAAATATTTAGTTTCCCATAAGTCCATATTTTACAGTGGGACCAATCAAGCCGTTAAACGCGCGGCTGAAGAAATAGAGACAATTTCATAAAACTACATTTATTGACTTTCCTAACGGTATCAGTCCGTTTGAGTTACAACGTTTGCGTTCACATATTCGTACCAACATGTATTTGCGATATTTTTCCGATATTTACTAGGTTGCAATCGCTTTAAAAGTGAACGTGACCGTGGAACCTAATTGCACTGATTTTGGAACTTTGACCTTATAAATGTGATAAATGAGACAAAATGGACTCCAAGAATTAACATTCTTCTCACTTTGGTATGACTGCTGGAACTCCGCAGTTTACACTGGACGCTCTGTTAGCTTTTATTTAAATATTTAGTTCGATATGTCATTTTTTACAGTGGGACCAATCCAAGGCCGTTAGCGCGCGCTGAAGAAATAGAGACAATTTCCAAAAACTACATTTTATTGTCTTTCTAACGGTATCAGTCCGTTTGAGTTACAACGTTTGCGTCACAATATTCGTACCAACATGTATTTAGCGATATTTTTCCGATATTACTAGGTTGCATCGCTTTTAAAAGTGAAACGATAGAACCGTGGAACCTAATTGAACTGATTTTGGACTTTGACCTTATAAATGTGATAAATGAGACAAATGGACCTCCAAGAATTAACATTCTTCTCACTTTGGTATGACTGCTGGACACTCCGCAGTTACACTGGACGCTCTGTTAGCTCTTTATTTAAATATTTAGTTCGATTAGTCAATTTTTACAGTGGGACCAAATCCAAGCCGTTAGCACGCGCTGAAGAAATAGAGACATTTCAAAACTACATTTATTGACTTTCTAAACGGTATCAATGCCGTTTGAGTTACAACGTTTGCGTCACATAATTCGTACCAACATGTATTTGGCGATATTTTTCCGATATTACTAGGTTGCCATCGCTTTTAAAAGTGAAACGATAGACCGTGGAACCTAATTGAACTGATTTTGGACTTTGACCTTATAAATGTGATAAATGAGACAAATGGACTCCAAGAATTAACATTCTTCTCACTTTGGTATGACTGCTGGAACTCCGCAGTTTACACTGGACGCTCTGTTAGCTCTTTATTTAAATATTTAGTTCGATAAGTCATTTTTTACAGTGGGACCAATCCAAGCCGTTAGCGCGCGCTGAAGAAAATAGAGACAATTTCAAAAACTACATTTTATTGACTTTCTAACGGTATCAGTGCGTTTGAGTTACAACGTTTGCATCACATATTCGTACCAACATGTATTTTAGCGATATTTTTCCGATATTACTAGGTTGCATCGCTTTTAAAAGTGAAACGATTGACCGTGGAACCTAATTGAACCTGATTTTGGACTTTGACCTTATAAATGTGATAAATGAGACAAATGGACTCCAAGAATTAACATTCTTCTCACTTTGGTATGACTGCTGGAACTCCGCAGTTACACTGGACGCTCTGTTAACTCTTTATTTAAATATTTAGTTCGATGAGTCAATTTTTACAGTGGGGACCAATCCAAGCCGTTAGCACGCGCTGAAGAAATAGAGACAATTTTCAAAAACTACATTTTATTGACTTTCTAACGGTATCAGTGCGTTTGAGTTACAAACGTTTGCGTCACATATTCGTACCAACATGTATTTTGCGATATTTTTCCGATATTACTAGGTTCCATCGCTTTTAAAAAGTGAAACGATAGACCGTGGAACCCTAATTGAACTGATTTTGGACTTGACCTTATAAATGTGATAAATGAGACAAATGGACTCCAAGAATTAACATTCTTCTCACTTGGTATGACTGCTGGAACTCCGCAGTTACACTGGACGCTCTGTTAGCTCTTTATTTAAATATTTAGTTCGATGAGTCAATTTTTACAGTGGACCAATCCAAGCCGTTAGCACGCGCTGAAGAAATAGAGACAATTTTCAAAAACTACATTTTATTGACTTTCTAACGGTATCAGTGCGTTTGAGTTACAACGTTTGCGTCACATATTCGTACCAACATGTATTTTGCGATATTTTTCCGATATTACTAGGTTGCCATCGCTTTTAAAAGTGAAACGATAGACCGTGGAACCTAATTGAACTGATTTTGGACTTTGACCTTATAAATGTGATAAATGAGACAAATGGACTCCAAGAATTAACATTCTTCTCACTTTGGTATGACTGCTGGAACTCCGCAGTTACACTGGACGCTCTGTTAGCTCTTTATTTAAATATTTAGTTCGATATGTCATTTTTTACAGTGGGACCAATCCAAGCCGTTAACGCGCGCTGAAGAAATAGAGACAATTTCAAAAACTACATTTTATTGACTTTCTAACGGTATCAGTCCGTTTGAGTTACAACGTTTGCGTCACAATATTCGTACCACATGTATTTTGCGATATTGTTTTCCGATATTACTAGGTTCCATCGCTTTTAAAAGTGAAACGATGACCGTGGAACCTAATTGAACTGATTTTGGACTTTGACCTTATAAATGTGATAAATGAGACAAATGGACTCCAAGAATTAACATTCTTCTCACTTTGGTATGACTGCTGGAACTCCGCAGTTACACTGGACGCTCTGTTAACTCTTTATTTAAATATTTAGTTCGATGAGTCAATTTTTACAGTGGGACCAATCCAAGCCGTTAGCACGCGCTGAAGAAATAGAGACATTTTCAAAAACTACATTTTATTGACTTTCTAACGGTATCAGTGCGTTTGAGTTACAACGTTTGCGTTACATATTCGTACCAACATGTATTTTGCGATATTTTTCCGATATTACTAGGTTCATCGCTTTTAAAAGTGAAACGATAGACCGTGGAACCTAATTGAACTGATTTTGGACTTTGACCTTATAAATGTGATAAATGAGACAAATGGACTCCAAGAATTAACATTCTTCTCACTTTGGTATGACTGCTGGAACTCCGCAGTTACACTGGACGCTCTGTTAACTCTTTATTTAAATATTTAGTTCGATGAGTCAATTTTTACAGTGGGAACCAATCCAAAGCCGTTAAGCACGCGCTGAAGAAATAGAGACATTTTCAAAAAACTACATTTTATTGACGTTTCCTAACGGTATCAGTGCGTTTGAGTTACAACGTTTGCGTCACATATTCGTACCAACATGTATTTTGCGATATTTTTTCCGATATTACTAGGTTCCATCGCTTTTAAAAAGTGAAACGATAGACCGTGGAAACCTAATTGAACTGATTTTGGACTTTGACCTTATAAATGTGATAAATGAGACAAATGGACTCCAAGAATTAACATTCTTCTCACTTTGGTATGACTGCTGGAACTCCGCAGTTACACTGGACGCTCTGTTAGCTCTTTATTTAAATATTTTAGTTCGATAAGTCAATTTTTTACAGTGGGACCAATCCAAGCCGTTAGACAGCGCTGAAGAAATAGAGACAATTTTCAAAAACTACACTTTTATTGACTTTCTAACGGTACAGTGCGTTTGAGTTACAAACGTTTGCGTCACATAATTCGTACCAACATGTATTTTTGCGAATATTTTTCCGATATTACTAGGTTCCATCGCTTTTAAAAGTGAAACGATAGACCGTGGAACTAATTGAACTGATTTTTGGACTTTGACCTTATAAATGTGATAAATGAGACAACATGGACTCCAAGAATTAACATTCTCTCACTTTGGTATGACTGCTGGAACTCCGCAGTTACGTTACACTGGGGACGCCTCTGTTAGCTCTTTATTTAAATATTTAGTTCGATATGGTCAATTTTTTACAGTGGGACCAATCCAAGCCGTTAGCAGCGCGCTGAAGAAATAAGAAAATTTCAAAAACTACATTTATTGACTTTCTAACGGGTATCATCCGTTTGAGTTACAACGTTTGCGATCACATATTCGTACCAACATGTAATTTTGCGATATTTTTGCGATATTACTAGGTCCATCGCTTTTAAAAGTGAAACGATGACCCAGTGGAACCTAATTGAACTGATTTTGGACTTTGACCTTATAAATGTGATAAATGAGACAAATGGACTCCAAGAATTAACATTCTTCTCACTTTGGTATGACTGCTGGAACTCCGCAGTTACACTGGACGCTCTGTTAACTCTTTATTTAAATATTTAGTTCGAATGAGTCAATTTTTTACAGTGGGACCAATCCAAGCCGTTAGCACGCGCTGAAGAAATAGAGACATTTTCAAAAACTACATTTTATTGACTTTCTAACGGTATCAGTGCGTTTGAGTTACAACGTTTGCGTCACATATTCGTACCAACATGTATTTTAGCGATATTTTTCCGATATTACTAGGTTGCATCGCTTTTAAAAGTGAAACGATTGACCGTGGAACCTAATTGAACTGATTTTGGACTTTGACCTTATAAATGTGATAAATGAGACAAATGGACTCCAAGAATTAACATTCTTCTCACTTTGGTATGACTGCTGGAATCCGCAGTTACACTGGACGCTCTGTTAAGCTCTTTATTTAAATATTTAGTTCGATAGTCATTTTTTACAGTGGGACCAATCCAAGCCGTTAGAACGCGCTGAAGAAATAGAGACATTTTCAAAAACTACATTTTATTGACTTTCTAACGGTATCAGTGCGTTTGAGTTACAACGTTTGCGTCACATATTCGTACCAACATGTATTTTGCGATATTTTTCCGATATTACTAGGTTCCATCGCTTTTAAAAGTGAAACGATGACCGTGGAACCTAATTGAACTGATTTTGGACTTTGACCTTATAAATGTGATAAATGAGACAAATGGACTCCAAGAATTAACATTCTTCTCACTTTGGTATGACTGCTGGAACTCCGCAGTTACACTGGACGCTCTGTTAGCTCTTTATTTAAATATTTAGTTCGATAGTCAATTTTTACAGTGGGACCAATCAAGCCGTTAGCACGCGCTGAAGAAATAGAGACATTTTCAAAAACTACATTTTATTGACTTTCTAACGGTATCAGTGCGTTTGAGTTACAACGTTTGCGTCACATATTCGTACCAACATGTATTTTGCGATATTTTTTCCGATATTACTAGGTTGCATCGCTTTTAAAAGTGAAACGATAGACCGTGGAACCTAATTGAACTGATTTTGGACTTTGACCTTATAAATGTGATAAATGAGACAAATGGACTCCAAGAATTAACATTCTTTCTCACTTTGGTATGACTGCTGGAACTCCGGCAGTTACACTGGACGCTCTGTAACTCTTTATTTAAATATTTAGTTCGATGAGTCAATTTTTACAGTGGGACCAATCCAAGCCGTTAGACGCGCTGAAGAAATAGAGACATTTTCAAAAAACTACATTTTATTGACTTTCTAACGGTATCAGTGCGTTTGAGTTACAACGTTTGCGTCACATATTCGTACCAACATGTATTTTGCGATATTTTTCCGATATTACTAGGTTGCATCGCTTTTAAAAGTGAAACGATAGACCGTGGAACCTAATTGAACTGATTTTGGACTTTGACCTTATAAATGTGATAAATGAGACAAATGGACTCCAAGAATTAACATTCTTCTCACTTTGGTATGACTGCTGGAACTCCGCAGTTACACTGGACGCTCTGTTAACTCTTTATTTAAATATTTAGTTCGATGAGTCATTTTTACAGTGGGACCAATCCAAGCCGTTAGCACGCGCTGAAGAAATAGAGACATTTTCAAAAACTACATTTTATTGACTTTCTAACGGTATCAGTGCGTTTGAGTTACAACGTTTGCGTCACATATTCGTACCAACATGTATTTTGCGATATTTTTCCGATATTACTAGGTTGCATCGCTTTTTAAAAGTGAAACGATGACCGTGGAACCTAATTGAACTGATTTTGGACTTTGACCTTATAAATGTGATAAATGAGACAAATGGACTCCAAGAATTAACATTCTTCTCACTTTGGTATGACTGCTGGAACTCCGCAGTTACACTGGACGCTCTGTTAACTCTTTATTTAAATATTTAGTTCGATGAAGTCATTTTTACAGTGGGACCAATCCAAGCCGTTAGCACGCGCTGAAGAAATAGAGACATTTCAAAAACTACATTTTATTGACTTTCTAACGGTATCAGTGCGTTTGAGTTACAACGTTTGCGTCACATATTCGTACCAACATGTATTTTGGCGATATTTTTCCGATATTACTAGGTTCCATCGCTTTTAAAAGTGAAACGAATAGACCGTGGAACCTAATTGAACTGATTTTGGACTTTGACCTTATAAATGTGATAAATGAGACAAATGGACTCCAGAATTAACATTCTTCTCACTTTGGTATGACTGCTGGAACTCCGCAGTTACACTGGACGCTCTGTTAGCTCTTTATTTAAATATTTAGTTCGATGAGTCATTTTTACAGGTGGGACCAATCCAAGCCGTTAGACCGCGCTGAAGAAATAGAGACATTTTCAAAAACTACATTTTATTGACTTTCTAACGGTATCAGTGCGTTTGAGTTAACAACGTTTGCGTCAAATATTCGTACCAACAGTATTTGCGATATTTTTCCGATATTACTAGGTTCCATCGCTTTTAAAAGTGAAACGATTGACCGTGGAACCTAATTGAACTGATTTTGGACTTTGACCTAATAAATGTGATAAATGAGACAAATGGACTCCAAGAATTAACATTCTTCTCACTTTGGTATGACTGCTGGAACTCCGCAGTTACACTGGACGCTCTGTTAGCTCTTTATTTAAATATTTAGTTCGATATGTCATTTTTACAGTGGGACCAATCCAAAGCCGTTACGCGCGCTGAAGAAATAGAGACAATTTCAAAACTACATTTTATTGACTTTCTAACGGTATCAGTGCGTTTGAGTTACAACGTTGCATCACATATTCGTACCAACATGTATTTGGCGATATTTTTCCCGATATTACTAGGTTGCATCGCTTTTAAAAGTGAAACGATTGACCATGGGAATCTAAATTGAACTGATTTTTGGACTTTGACCTTATATAAATGTGATAAATGAGACAAATGGACTCCAAGAATTAACATTCTTCTCACTTTGGTATGACTGCTCGGAACTCCGCAGTTACACTGGACGCTCTGTTAACTCCTTATTTAATATTTTAGTTCGATGAGTCAATTTTTTACAGTGGGACCAATCCAAGCCGTTAGCACGCGCTGAAGAAATAGAGAACATTTTCAAAAACTACATTTTATTGACTTTCTAACGGTATCAAGTGCCGTTTGAGTTACAACGTTTGCGTCACATATTCGTACCAACATGTATTTGCGATATTTTTCCGATATTACTCAGGTTGCATCGCTTTTAAAAGTGAAACGATAGACCGTGGAACCTAATTGAACTGATTTTGGACTTTGACCTTATAAATGTGATAAATGAGACAAATGGACTCCAAGAATTAACATTCTTCTCACTTTGGTATGACTGCTGGAACTCCGCAGTTACACTGGACGCTCTGTTAGCTCTTTATTTAAATATTTAGTTCGATGAGTCAATTTTTTACAGTGGGAACCATCCAAGCCGTTAGCACGCGCTGAAGAAATAAGAGACATTTTCAAAAAACTACATTTTATTGACTTTCTAACGGTAATCAGTGCGTTTGAGTTACAACGTTTGCATCACATATTCGTACCAACATGTATTTTGCGATATTTTTCCGATATTACTAGGTTGCATCGCTTTTAAAAGTGAAACGATAGACGCGTGGAACCTAAATTGAACTGATTTTGGACTTTGACCTTATAAATGTGATAAATGAGACAAATGGACTCCAAGAATTAACATTCTTCTCACTTTGGTATGACTGCTGGACTTCCGCAGTTACACTGGACGCTCTGTTAGCTCTTTATTTAAATATTTAGTTTCGATATGTCATTTTTACAGTGGGACCAATCCAAGCCGTTAGCGCGCGCTGAAGAAAATAGAGACAAATTTCAAAAAACTACATTTTATTGACTTTCTAACGGTAATCAGTCCGTTTGAGTTACAAAGTTTGCGTCAACATATTCGTACCAACATGTATTTAGCGATATTTTTTCCGAATTACTAGGTTCATCGCTTTTAAAAGTGAAACGATTAGACCGTGGAACCTAATTGAACTGATTTTGGCCTTTGACCTTATAAATGTGATAAATGAGACAAATGGACTCCAAGAATAACATTCTTCTCACTTTGGTATGACTGCTGGAACTCCGCAGTTACCACTGGACGCTCTGTTAGCTTCTTTATTTAAATATTTAGTTCGATAGTCATTTTTATACAGTGGGACCGAATCCAAGCGTTAGCGCGCGCTGAAAGAAATAGAACAATTTCAAAAACTACATTTTATTGACTTTCTAACGGTATCAGTGCGTTTGAGTTTACAACGTTTGCATCACATATTCGTACAACATGTATTTTGCGATATTTTTCGATATTACTAGGTTGCCATCGCTTTTAAAGAGTGAAACGATAGACCTCGGGAACTAATTGAACTGATTTTGGACTTGACCTTATAATGTGTAAATGAGACAAATGGACTCCAAGAATTAACATTCTTCTCACTTTGGTATGACTGCTGGAACTCCGCAGTTACAACTGGACGCTCTGTTAGCTCTTTTATTTAAAATATTTAGTTCGATAGTCATTTTTTTACAGTGGGACAATCCAAGCCGTTAGCGCGCGCTGAAGAAATAGAGACAATTTCAAAAACTACATTTTATTGACTTTCTAAACGGTATCAGTCCGTTTGAGTTACAACGTTTGCAATCACATATTCGTACCAACATGTTATTTGCGATATTTTTCCGATATTACTAGGTTGCATCGCCTTTTAAATAGTGAAACGATTGACCGTGGAACCTATTGCACTGATTTTGGACTTTGACCTTATAAATGTGATAAATGAGACAAATGGACTCCAAGAATTAAACATTCTTCTCACTTTGGTATGACTGCGGAACTCCGCAGTTACACTGGACGCTCTGTTAGCTCTTTATTTAAATATTTAGTTCGATATGTCATTTTTTACAGTGGGACCAATCCAAGCCGTTAGCGCGCACTGAAGAAATAGAGACAATTTCAAAAAACTACAATTTTATTGACTTTCTAACGGTATCAGTGCGTTTGAGTTACAACGTTTGCAGTCACATATTCGTACCAACATGTATTTTAGCGATATTTTTTCCGATATTACTAGGTTGCATCGCTTTTAAAAGTGAAACGATTGACCGTGGAATCTAATTGAACTGATTTTGGACTTTGACCTTATAAATGTGATAAATGAGAACATGGACTCCAAGAATTAACATTCTTCTCACTTTGGTATGACTGCTGGAACTCCGCAGTTACACTGGACGCTCTGTTAGCTCTTTATTTAAATATTTAGTTCGATATGTCATTTTTTACAGTGGGACCAATCCCAAGCCGTTTAGCGCGCGCTGAAGAAATAGAGACAATTTCAAAAAACTACATTTTATTGACTTTCTACGGTATCAGTCCGTTTGAGTTACAACGTTTGCGTCACATATTCGTACCAACATGTATTTAGCGATATTTTTCCGATATTACTAGGTTGCATCGCTTTTAAAAGTGAAACGATAGACCGTGGAACCTAATTGAACTGATTTTGGACTTTGACCTTATAAATGTGATAAATGAGACAAATGGACTCCAAGAATTAACATTCTTCTCACTTTGGTATGACTGCTGGAACTCCGCAGTTACACTGGACGCTCTGTTAGCTCTTTATTTAAATATTTAGTTCGATGAGTCATTTTTACAGTGGGACCAATCCAAGCCGTTAGCGCGCGCTGAAGAAATAGAGACATTTCAAAAACTACATTTTATTGACTTTCTAACGGTATCAGTGCGTTTGAGTTACAACGTTTGCGTCACATATTCGTACCAACATGTATTTTGCGATATTTTTCCGATATTACTAGGTTGCATCGCTTTTAAAAGTGAAACGATTGACCGTGGAACCTAATTGAACTGATTTTGGACTTTGACCTTATAAATGTGATAAATGAGACAAATGGACTCCAAGAATTAACATTCTTCTCACTTTTGGTATGACTTGCTGGAACTCCGCAGTTTACACTGGACGCTCTGTTAGCTCTTTATTTAAATATTTAGTTCGATGAGTCAATTTTTACAGTGGGACCAATCCAAGCCGTTAGCACGCGCTGAAGAAATAGAGACATTTTCAAAAACTACATTTTATTGACTTTCTAACGGTATCAGTGCGTTTGAGTTACAACGTTTTGCGTCACATATTCGTACCAACATGTATTTTGCGATATTTTTCCGATATTACTAGGTTGCATCGCTTTTAAAAGTGAAACGATAGACCGTGGAACCTAATTGAACTGATTTTGGACTTTGACCTTATAAATGTGATAAATGAGACAAATGGACTCCAAGAATTAACATTCTTCTCACTTTGGTATGACTGCTGGAACTCCGCAGTTACACTGGACGCTCTGTTAGCTCTTTATTTAAATATTTAGTTCGATGAGTCAATTTTTACAGTGGGGACCAATCCAATGCCGTTAGCAGCGCGCTGAAGAAATAGAGACATTTCAAAAACTACATTTTATTGACTTTCTAACGGTATCAGTGCGTTTGAGTTACACGTTTTGCGTCAACATATTGTACCAACATGTATTTTGCGATATTTTTCCGATATTACTAGGTTGCATCGCTTTTAAAAGTGAAACGATTGACCGTGGAACCTAATTGACTGATTTTGGACTTTGACCTTATAAATGTGATAAATGAGACAATGGACTCCAAGAATTAACATTCTTCTCACTTTGGTATGACTGCTGGAACTCGCAGTTACAACTGGACGCTCTGTTGCTCTTTATTTAAATATTTAGTTCGATATGTCATTTTTTAACAGTGGGACCAATCCAAGCCGTTAGCGCGCGCTGAAGAAATAGAGACAAATTTCAAAAACTACATTTTATTGCTTTCTAACGGTATCAGTCCCGTTTGATTACAACGTTTGCGTCACATATTCGTACCAACATGTATTTAGCGATATTTTTCCGATATTACTAGGTTGCATCGCTTTTAAAAAGTGAAACGATTGAACCGTGGAACCTAATTGAACTGATTTTGGACTTTGACCTTATAAATGTGATAAATGAGACAAATGGACTCCAAGAATTAACATTCTTCTCACTTTGGTATGACTGCTGGAACTCCGCAGTTACACTGGACGCTCTGTTAGCTCTTTATTTAAATATTTAGTTCGATGAGTCAATTTTTACAGTGGGACCAATCCAAGCCGTTAGCACGCGCTGAAGAAATAGAGACAATTTCAAAAACCTACATTTTATTGACTTTCTAACGGTATCAAGTGCGTTTGAGTTACAACGTTTGCATCACATATTCGTACCAACATGTATTTTGCGATATTTTTCCGATATTACTAGGTTCATCGCTTTTAAAAGTGAAACGATAGACCGATGGAACCTAATGAACTGATTTTGGACTTTGACCTTATAAATGTGATAAATGAGGCAAATGGACTCCAAGAATTAACATTCTTCTCACTTTGGTATGACTGCTGGAACTCCGCAGTTACACTGGACGCTCTGTTAACTCTTTATTTAAATATTTAGTTCGATGAGTCAATTTTTACAGTGGGACCAATCCAAGCCGTTAGCACGCGCTGAAGAAATAGAGACATTTTCAAAAACTACATTTTATTGACTTTCTAACGGTATCAGTCCGTTTGAGTTACAACGTTTGTATCACATATTCGTACCAACATGTATTTGCGATATTTTTCCGATATTACTAGGCTTCCATCGCTTTTAAAAGTGAAACGATAGACCGTGGAACCTAATTGAACTGATTTTGGACTTTGACCTTATAAATGTGATAAATGAGACAAATGGACTCCAAAATTAACATTCTTCTCACTTTGGTATGACTGCTGGAACTCCGCAGTTACACTGGACGCTCTGTTAACTCTTTATTTAAATATTTAGTTCGATGGAGTCAATTTTTACAGTGGGACCAATCCAAGCCGTTAGCACGCGCTGAAGAAATAGAGACATTTCAAAAACTACATTTTATTGCACTTTCTAACGGTATCAGTGCGTTTGAGTTACAACGTTTGCGTCACATATTCGTACCAACATGTATTTGCGATATTTTTCCGATATTACTAGGTTGCCATCGCTTTTAAAAAGTGAAACGATAGACCGTGGAACCTAATTGAACTGATTTTGGACTTTTGACCTTATAAATGTGATAAATGAGACAAATGGACTCCAAGAATTAACATTCTTCTCACTTTGGTAATGACTGCTGGAACTCCGCAGTTACACTGGACGCTCTGTTAGCTCTTTATTTAAATATTTAGTTCGATGAGTCAATTTTTACAGTGGGACCAATCCAAGCCGTTAGCACGCGCTGAAGAAATAGAGACAAATTTCAAAAACCTACATTTTATTGACTTTCTAACGGTATCAGTCCGTTTGAGTTACAAACGTTTGGCATCAGCATATTCGTACCAACATGTATTTTGCGATATTTTTCCGATATTACTCAGGTTGCATCGCTTTTAAAAGTGAAACGATAGACCGTGGAACCTAATTGAACTGATTTTGGACTCTGACCTTATAAATGTGATAATGAGACAATGGCTCCAAGAATTAACATTCTTCTCACTTTGGTATGAACTGCTGGAACTCCGCAGTTACACTGGACGCTCTGTTAACTCTTTATTTAAATATTATATTCGATGAGTCAATTTTTTACAGTGGGACCAATCCAGCCGTTAGACGGCGCTGAAGAAATAGAGACATTTTCAAAAACTACATTTTATTGACTTTCTACGGTATCAGTGCGTTTGAGTTACAACGTTTGCGTCACATAATTCGTACCAACATGTATTTAGCGATATTTTTCCGATATTACTTAGGTTCCATCGCTTTTAAAAGTGAAACGATTGACCGTGGAACCTAATTGAATTGATTTGGACTTTGACCTTATAAATGTGATAAATGAGACAAATGGACTCCAAGAATTAACATTCTTCTCACTTTGGTATGACTGCTGGAACTGCCGCAGTTACACTGGACGCTCTGTTAGCTCTTTATTTAAATATTTAGTTCGATGAGTCATTTTTACAGTGGGACCAATCCAAGCCGTTAGCACGCGCTGAAGAAATAGAGACATTTCAAAAACTACATTTAATTGACTTTCTAACGGTATCAGTGCGTTTGAGTTACAACGTTTGCGTCACATATTCGTACCAACATGTATTTTGCGATATTTTTCCGATATTACTAGGTTCCATCGCTTTTAAAAGTGAAACGATTGACCGTGGAACCTAATTGAACTGATTTTGGACTTTGACCTTATAAATGTGATAAATGAGACAAATGGACTCCAAGAATTAACATTCTTCTCACTTTGGTATGACTGCTGGAACTCCGCAGTTACACTGGACGCTCTGTTAACTCTTTATTTAAATATTTAGTTCGATGAGTCAATTTTTACAGTGGGACCAATCCAAGCCGTTAGCACGCGCTGAAGAAATAGAGACATTTCAAAAACTACATTTTATTGACCTTTTCTAACGGTATCAGTGCGTTTGAGTTACAACGTTTGCGTCACATATTCGTACCAACATGTATTTTGCGATATTTTTCCGATATTTACTAGGTTCCATCGCTTTTAAAAGTGAAACGATAGACCGTGGAACCTAATTGAAACTGATTTTGGACTTTGACCTTATAAATGTGATAAATGAGACACATGGACTCCAAGAATTAACATTCTTCCACTTTGGTATGACTGCTGGAACTCCGCAGTTACACTGGACGCTCTGTTAGCTCTTTATTTAAATATTTATTTCGATATGTCAATTTTTAGCAGTGGGACCTAATCCAAGCCGTTAGCCGCGCGCTGAAGAAAATAGAGACATTTTCAAAAAACTACATTTTATTGACTTTCTAACGGTATCAGTGCGTTTAGATTTACAACGTTTGCAGTCACATATTCGTACAACATGTATTTTGCGATATTTTTTCCGATATTACTAGGTTGCATCGCTTTTAAAAGTGAAACGATAGACCGTGGAACCTAATTGAACTGATTTTGGACTTTGACCTTATAAATGTGATAAATGAGACAAATGGACTCCAAGAATTAACATTCTTCCTCACTTTGGTATGACTGCTGGAACTCCGCAGTTACACTGGACGCTCTGTTAGCTCTTTATTTAAATATTTAGTTCGATGAGTCAATTTTTTACAGTGGGACCAATCCAAGCCCGTTAGCCGCGCTGAAGAAATAGAGACATTTTCAAAAACTACATTTTATTGACTTTCTAACGGTATCAGTGCGTTTGAGTTACAACGTTTGCGTCACATATTCGTACCAACATGTATTTAGCGATATTTTCCGATATTACTAGGTTGCATCGCTTTTTAAAAGTGAAACGATGACCGTGGAACCTAATTGAACTGATTTTGGACTTTGACCTTATAAATGTGATAAATGAGACAAATGGACTCCAAGAATTAACATTCTTCTCACTTTGGTATGACTGCTGGAACTCCGCAGTTACACTGGACGCTCTGTTAGCTCTTTATTTAAATATTTAGTTCGATAAGTCAATTTTTACAGTGGGACCAATCCAAGCCGTTAGCGCCGCTGAAGAAATAAGAGACAATTTCAAAAACTACATTTTATTGACTTTCTAACGGTATCAGTGCGTTTGAGTTACAACGTTTGCATCACATATTCGTACAACATGTATTTTGCGATATTTTTTCCGATATTACTAGGTTGCATCGCTTTTAAAAGTGAAACGATATGACCATGGGAACCTAATTGAACTGATTTTGGACTTTGACCTTATAAATGTGATAAATGAGACAAATGGACTCCAAGAATTAACATTCTTCTCACTTTGGTATGACTGCTGGAACTCCGCAGTTACACTGGACGCTCTGTTAACTCTTTATTTAAATATTTAGTTCGATGAGTCAATTTTTACAGTGGGACCAATCCAAGCCGTTAGCACGCGCTGAAGAAATAGAGACAATTTCAAAAAACTACATTTTATTGACTTTCTAACGGTATCAGTGGCGTTTGAGTTACAACGTTTGCATCACATATTCGTACCAACATGTATTTTGCGATATTTTTCCGATATTACTAGGTTGCATCGCTTTTAAAAGTGAAACGATTGACCGTGGAACCTAATTGAACTGATTTTGGACTTTGACCTTATAAATGTGATAATGAGACAAATGGACTCCAAGAATTAACATTCTTCTCACTTTGGTATGACTGCTGGAACTCCGCAGTTACACTGGACGCTCTGTTAGCTCTTTATTTAAATATTTAGTTCGATAGTCAATTTTTACAGTGGGACCAATCCAAGCCGTTAGCACGCGCTGAAGAAATAGAGACATTTTCAAAAACTACATTTTATTGACTTTCTAACGGTATCAGTGCGTTTGAGTTACAACGTTTGCGTCACATATTCGTACCAACATGTATTTTGCGATATTTTTCCGATATTACTAGGTTGCATCGCTTTTAAAAGTGAAACGATTGACCGTGGAACCTAATTGAACTGATTTTGGACTTTGAACCTTATAAATGTGGATAATGAGACAAATTGGACTCCAAGAATTTAACATTCTTCTCACTTTGGTATGACTGCTGGAACTCCGCAGTTACACTGGACGCTCTGTTAGCTCTTTATTTAAATATTTAGTTCGATATGTCATTTTTTACAGTGGGAACCAATCCAAGCCGTTAGCGCGCGCTGAAAGAAATAGAAGACAATTTCAAAAACTACATTTTATTGACATTTCTAACGGTATCAGTCCGTTTGAGTTACAACGTTTGCATCACATATTCGTACCAACATGTATTTTGGCGATATTTTTTCCGATATTACTAGGTTTGCAATCGCTTTTAAAAGTGAAACGATTGACCGTGGAACCTAATTGAACTGATTTTGGACTTTGACCTTATAAATGTGATAAATGAGACAAAATGGACTCCAAGAATTAACATTCTTCTCACTTTGGTATGACTGCTGGAACTCCGCAGTTACACTGGACGCTCTGTTAGCTCTTTATTTAAATATTTAGTTCGATGAGTCAATTTTTACAGTGGGAACGCAATCCAAGGCCGTTAGCGCACGCGCTGAAGAAATAGAGACATTTTCAAAAACTACATTTATTGACTTTCTAACGGTATCAGTGCGTTGAGTTACAAACGTTTGGCGTCACATATTCGTACCAACATGTATTATTGCGATATTTTTCCGATATTACTAGGTTCCATCGCTTTTAAAAGTGAAACGATAGACCGTGGAACCTAATTGAACTGATTTTGGACTTTGACCTTATAAATGTGATAAATGAGACAAATGGACTCCAAGAATTAACATTCTTCTCACTTTGGTATGACTGCTGGGAACTCCGCAGTTACACTGGACGCTCTGTTAGCTCTTTATTTAAATATTTAGTTCGATATGTCAATTTTTAGCAGTGGGACCAATCCAAGCCGTTAGCCAGCGCGCTGAAGAAATAGAGACAATTTTCAAAAACTACATTTATTGACTTTCTAAACGGTAATCAGTGCGTTTGAGTTAGCAACGTTTGGCGTCACATATTCGTATGCACCATGTATTTGCGATATTTTTCGCGATATTACTAAGGTTTCCATCGCTTTTAAAAGTGAAACGATGGACCGTGGAACCTAATTGAACTGATTTTGGACTTTGACCTTATAATGTGATAAATGAGACAAATGGACTCCAAGAATTAACATTCTTCTCACTTTGGTATGACTGCTGGAACTCCGCAGTTACACTGGACGCTCTGTTAACTCTTTATTTAAATATTTAGTTCGATGAGTCAATTTTTACAGTGGGACCAATCCAAGCCGTTAGCACGCGCTGAAGAAATAGAGACATTTTCAAAAACTACATTTTATTGACTTTCTAACGGTATCAGTGCGTTTGAGTAACAACGTTTGCGTTACATATTCGTACCAACATGTATTTTGTGATATTTTTCCGATATTACTAGGTTCCATCGCTTTTAAAAGTGAAACGATAGACCGTGGAACCTAATTGAACTGATTTTGGACTTTGACCTTATAAATGTGATAAATGAGACAAATGGACTCCAAGAATTAACATTCTTCTCACTTTGGTATGACTGCTGGAACTCCGCAGTTACACTGGACGCTCTGTTAACTCTTTATTTAAATATTTAGTTCGATGAGTCAATTTTTACAGTGGGACCAATCCAAGCCGTTAGAACGCGCTGAAGAAATAGAGACATTTTCAAAAACTACATTTTATTGACTTTCTAACGGTATCAGTGCGTTTGAGTTACAACGTTTGCGTCACATATTCGTACCAACATGTATTTTGCGATATTTTTCCGATATTACTAGGTTCCATCGCTTTTAAAAGTGAAACGATAGACGTGGAACCTAATTGAACTGATTTTGGACTTTGACCTTATAAATGTGATAAATGAGGACACATGGACTCCAAGAATTAACATTCTTCTCACTTTGGTATGACTGCTGGAACTCCGCAGTTACACTGGACGCTCTGTTAGCTCTTTATTTAAATATTTAGTTCGATGAGTCATTTTTACAGTGGGACCAATCCAAGCCGTTAGCGCGCGCTGAAGAAATAGAGACATTTCAAAAACTACATTTTATTGACTTTCTAACGGTATCAGTGCGTTTGAGTTACAACGTTTGCGTCACATATTCGTACCAACATGTATTTTGCGATATTTTTCCGATATTACTAGGTTGCATCGCTTTTAAAAGTGAAACGATTGACCATGGAATCTAATTGAACTGATTTTGGACTTTGACCTTATAAATGTGATAAATGAGACAAATGGACTCCAAGAATTAACATTCTTCTCACTTTGGTATGACTGCTGGAACTCCGCAGTTACACTGGACGCTCTGTTAGCTCTTTATTTAAATATTTAGTTCGATGAGTCATTTTTACAGTGGGACCAATCCAAGCCGTTAGCGCGCTGAAGAAATAGAGACATTTCAAAAACTACATTTTATTGACTTTCTAACGGTATCAGTGCGTTTGAGTTACAACGTTTGCGTCACATATTCGTACCAACATGTATTTTGCGATATTTTTCCGATATTACTAGGTTGCATCGCTTTTAAAAGTGAAACGATTGACCGTGGAACCTAATTGAACTGATTTTGGACTTTGACCTTATAAATGTGATAAATGAGACAAATGGACTCCAAGAATTAACATTCTTCTCACTTTGGTATGACTGCTGGAACTCCGCAGTTACACTGGACGCTCTGTTAGCTCTTTATTTAAATATTTAGTTCGATAGTCATTTTTACAGTGGGACCAATCCAAGCCGTTAGCGCGCTGAAGAAATAGAGACATTTCAAAAACTACATTTTATTGACTTTCTAACGGTATCAGTGCGTTTGAGTTACAACGTTTGCGTCACATATTCGTACCAACATGTATTTGCGATATTTTTCCGATATTACTAGGTTGCATCGCTTTTAAAAGTGAAACGATTGACCGTGGAACCTAATTGAACTGATTTTGGACTTTGACCTTATAAATGTGATAAATGAGACAAATGGACTCCAAGAATTAACATTCTTCTCACTTTGGTATGACTGCTGGAACTCCGCAGTTACACTGGACGCTCTGTTAGCTCTTTATTTAAATATTTAGTTCGATAGTCATTTTTACAGTGGGACCAATCCAAGCCGTTAGCGCGCTGAAGAAATAGAGACATTTTCAAAAACTACATTTTATTGACTTTCTAACGGTATCAGTGCGTTTGAGTTACAACGTTTGCGTCACATATTCGTACCAACATGTATTTTGCGATATTTTTCCGATATTACTAGGTTGCATCGCTTTTAAAAGTGAAACGATTGACCGTGGAACCTAATTGAACTGATTTTGGACTTTGACCTTATAAATGTGATAAATGAGACAAATGGACTCCAAGAATTAACATTCTTCTCACTTTGGTATGACTGCTGGAACTCCGCAGTTACACTGGACGCTCTGTTAGCTCTTTATTTAAATATTTAGTTCGATGAGTCAATTTTTACAGTGGGACCAATCCAAGCCGTTAGCACGCGCTGAAGAAATAGAGACATTTTCAAAAACTACATTTTATTGACTTTCTAACGGTATCAGTGCGTTTGAGTTACAACGTTTGCGTCACATATTCGTACCAACATGTATTTTGCGATATTTTTCCGATATTACTAGGTTGCATCGCTTTTAAAAGTGAAACGATAGACCGTGGAACCTAATTGAACTGATTTTGGACTTTGACCTTATAAATGTGATAAATGAGACAAATGGACTCCAAGAATTAACATTCTTCTCACTTTGGTATGACTGCTGGAACTCCGCAGTTACACTGGACGCTCTGTTAGCTCTTTATTTAAATATTTAGTTCGATGAGTCAATTTTTACAGTGGGACCAATCCAAGCCGTTAGCACGCGCTGAAGAAATAGAGACATTTTCAAAAACTACATTTTATTGACTTTCTAACGGTATCAGTGCGTTTGAGTTACAACGTTTGCGTCACATATTCGTACCAACATGTATTTTGCGATATTTTTCCGATATTACTAGGTTCATCGCTTTTAAAAGTGAAACGATAGACCGTGGAACCTAATTGAACTGATTTTGGACTTTGACCTTATAAATGTGATAAATGAGACAAATGGACTCCAAGAATTAACATTCTTCTCACTTTGGTATGACTGCTGGAACTCCGCAGTTACACTGGACGCTCTGTTAACTCTTTATTTAAATATTTAGTTCGATGAGTCAATTTTTACAGTGGGACCAATCCAAGCCGTTAGCACGCGCTGAAGAAATAGAGACATTTTCAAAAACTACATTTTATTGACTTTCTAACGGTATCAGTGCGTTTGAGTTACAACGTTTGCGTCACATATTCGTACCAACATGTATTTTGCGATATTTTTCCGATATTACTAGGTTCATCGCTTTTAAAAGTGAAACGATTGACCGTGGAACCTAATTGAACTGATTTTGGACTTTGACCTTATAAATGTGATAAATGAGACAAATGGACTCCAAGAATTAACATTCTTCTCACTTTGGTATGACTGCTGGAACTCCGCAGTTACACTGGACGCTCTGTTAACTCTTTATTTAAATATTTAGTTCGATGATCATTTTTACAGTGGACCAATCCAAGCCGTTAGCGCGCGTGAAGAAATAGAGACAATTTCAAAAACTACATTTTATTGACTTTCTAACGTATCAGTGCGTTTGAGTTACAACTTGCGTCACATATTCGTACCAACATGTATTTTGCGATATTTTTCCGATATACTAGGTTCATCGCTTTTAAAAGTGAAACGATTGACCGTGGAACTAATTGAACTGATTTTGGACTTTGACCTTATAAATGTGATAAATGAGACAAATGGACTCCAAGAATTAACATTCTTCTCACTTTGGATGACTGCTGGAACTCGCAGTTACACTGGACGCTCTGTTAACTCTTTATTTAAATATTTAGTTCGATGAGTCAATTTTTACAGTGGGACCAATCCAAGCCGTTAGCACGCGCCGAAGAAATAGAGACAT
>JASGCC010003948.1:0-21792 GCA_030067915.1 Hydractinia echinata | reverse complement strand
CGTATATAATTATCGTACGATTTTAACGTAATTTAAAAAAAAGTTTGTTTAGGAAATGACTGGAAGAGAGCAGCCTAAGTCGCTTTGAATTTTCAAATATGTTGTTGCTTATAGAAAAAACGTGTGTATCGTTTTTTTAGCGTTTAAGTAAGCAGTATGACTATAACAGAAAAAGAAGACTTACAAGCAAAATATGTTTAGTTAATTTTTTTCTGGTAAATTGTTCCGTGTTTACATTTTGGCAGATATTTTTCTCAAGCGATATTATTTTAAAGTCATCTTCTTGGTCAAAACTATAGCTTATCGTAAGGCAGAAAATTGTTTGCAGAACAATAAATTTAAAGTTTATGAATGAAACCTAGAGAACCCATTCATAAATTAAAATTGCGAATGAGTACATTTTTATCCAAACTGCTGAAATAAAAATGTAAATTAGTAACCTCAAATACCTGTTGCTTATCCAAAATTTCTAAACTGCATTTTACACTGACTGGAAAGTAAAATTTGGAAAAGAGGATTTGGAAGTGTCCGTCCTTGTTGTAAAAATACGGAATTTAAAAATTCACGCAACTGCCTGTATAAGATTATATTAATACAAATATTTTACAGGTAAAAAATAATGTTTAATGTCGCATATGTGATAAAACTTGAAACAATCAATTTCTACGTAATTTTTTTTGTATTTTTTGTTCGTTTTTGTAACAGTTGAAATATACTTGTTTTAATTTTTCTTACACTACAAATTTTCCGTATAATTTTAAAAGAATATTGGATAGAAGATGGTAATGTTACAGCTCTTTACTTAAACCGTGTCTTTGACTCTGAAACTTATGCCTATGCTATTCATAGATGTTTGAGGTAGAAAAAACAGTTTAATAAAGTTTAATGATCCCCTTCCTTGATGCTACTATTGCTAAATTTGACAAACACATTTTTTTTTTTTTTTTTTTTGCTTTTATATTTTTATATATTATTTTAGAAGAAAGTAAAGAAGAAGAAGAAGAAGAAGGAGACGTCGAGGGTAACTTTTCTCCATAATTCATTGTCACATTCAAAGTTTTCACACTTCACTCTTTCGAAATTCACGCACAAAGTTTTAACTTGCAATTTTCTGACAAATAGATACAAAAGTTTTAGGTACTAATTATTTCTTTTTTAGTCATGCTGAAAGGCAATTCAATGTGGGAAGGTAATTACATTTTAATGATATGTTTGATTTTTAATCTTACGACTAGTTTTTAATTTAAAACATCTACCAAATTGTATTAAACCATCCTATACGTCAAAAGTCACGAAAGTTGTTTAAACCCGCGAAAAAAAATTCGTTTAGACAAATGGACAATAAAAGAAGATCCTTAATTTAAATTAATGACAAAAATTAAAACAAATTTACTTTTAGCAGCATTGTATAGAACCTGGAATGTTTAAAAGGTTTCTTCATGACGTCACCAACCCCTCTATTCCGAAACGTACTCAATTTGGTCTTAGGTTGTCCCAAGTTAAAAATCCCGGTAAGTAAAAGAACAAGAAAGATCTCATAAGAATTTTGATGACGTAAGCAAATATATCAGTATATTGAATACTGCCCTTTACCAAAAACGATTAAACTGAAAATTCAAAAAGACGGTTAGAAGGAGTTACTCCTCATTCAACAAAAAAGTTCTTAAGATTTTACACAAAATGTTAAATGAAATTATTCCATCTAAAATCTTATGCCAAATATAAATCAGCAGCTTTCGAGGTATAACATCTCTCGTTGATTGAAGGATGCAACATAAAAAACACTGACAATCATAACACACCCTGTCACTCTTAACGTTTATCAATCACATTCTTCTCATAAAGGCTGCACTAAAGTACAGTCCACTATTATTTATCAGTTCATCCTTCTGTATAATTCTATACCACTAAAAGCTTATACAAATATATCATATAGCCATGGTTCGGAAAACAACAAATTTAAATTTATTCGGTTGCATATACTATCCTCTCCCAGAAAAATATACACAAAATAAAAAAGTCAATCGTTTAGCAACACAAAAATTATTTTTTTTGTATGATGATCCGTACTGCCCTTTACCAAACATTTTAAACCGAAATGATAGAAAAGCAGTGAGCAAGGAGTAAATCTCAAAGCAACAAAGATCATTATTACTAGCTGGCTTTTTATGCTTAGTAAAACAAATATAAAAAAGGAACAATAGTAATGTAAAAATAGACATTGGCAGTAAGTTCAACAAATCAAAATGTTTCGTTTCGCTAGCAAATTCTTTTAATAGCCAGCTAACAACTTAGTGTAGCATTTTGAAATTTAGGATATATACATTGTTTACCCGCCAGGGGATGCAAAAAAATGTAAACGAATATGCCAGCTTTTTTTAAATAAAGCGCGCTGAAACATGAAATTTAAAAAAATATAGGCTGGCGACATAAAAACTGAACGTATAAAAATCAAAGTTCTTACATTTTCCAAATTCCAATCCACTTAAAACTCTAGTATTCATTTTCTACTTCTAACTTTGCTTTACTACTTCTAGCTCCACTCTTCAATTCTGAAGTAATCTCGGGGTTTCCCACTTCACTTCTACTTCTTCAATTGGACTTTCCCTTCTTTCTTCACTTTTTGCACTTTCTTTGAGACGAAGGAACCGTTTATTTGTTTTGTTTTCGTGTGTGGAAGGTAACCCTGTTCTAAAGTCAGCCGTTAAAATAATTTCGGCAAATCAAGCTGCGTCATTTAAATCATGTGATACATATAAAGATATTTCTAGCAAACCTGACAAGAAAATTTCGGCGAAGTCAAAGGAAAATGCCTGTAACAGACAATTCATATTTTTATATAGATAAAAGTACAATATAAACGTTCTATTAAAAATTAACGACGCAATGTTACTGTTAATAACAATTGGTAATTTCTGTTCGTATATAATAATTTAGATTTACAGTATCTACAATCACCCACATAAATATTGAGACTTTTCGATTTTTGACAAAAAAAAATTCACAAACTCGCACCACAAGTCTTCTCAAACACGACGTACTGCCTCCAGGCTCACGGAACTTCAGCTTTAGCAATTCTGAATTCAACTAGTGAAACCGAAAAGTTCACTAGAACGAAACCTTACAGTGCTGCTATAGGCTAATTATAGCTTTTTAAATGTTTAAACCGTCTCAGTTGGAAAAATGGACATTTGCGTCAACGGCCATTTCTGGTTTTTTGATAGAATTTCTAGTTTGTCTCAAAGATTATGTGGATGGTAAAGACAAATAAAAAAGTTACTTTAGGGACACCAAATTTCCCAATTACGAGTTTTATTGCGAGGCAAGCAAAAATCTATACTTATATTAGTATCGTTTTTTTGCTCCAAATTACATTGCGAAATCTGACAACCGTAGTTTCTAACAAGTCATTCCTACTGATTGAGAACTTATTATAATGTGTATTTTGTTAAAACCTTGTATTATATTATTAAAATTTCTTTGTGACAAAAAAGATTGTCTAATGATATTGCTGCTCCACCAAAAAAAAGCTCCTATATTTAGCACTCGTTTAGGTTGAAACTGGATATCTTATAACAAAAAGGACAAATTTATAGTATAGTTTTCTTTGTTAAACTGCCGCTATTTTTTAACTATTTGATTAAATGTGACTTCTAAAATCCCCACCTGAATTTTGATAAATGTGAAATGTTTATGAACAAAGAGCAAACAAAAAACGTTTGTGCAACATTAAACATTAAAGAATTAAATATATATATTGCACAGTACCTGGAAAAAATTATCGACACTGTGCAATAACTTCTACAGCCGGAATCCGCCCCCCCTCAATAACTTTTCATAGGATTGTTCAAATTGAATCAAACTTTGCACACTTATAGTACGTTATAAAAGGAACAAAATGGCGGCAATAAATTTTTGCTTGCGTCAGCACATTTTCTGTGACGTCATCAGAAGCTTGAAAATTGTTAAAAATGCCACTATCTGCTTAAATTTAATTACTTTTGTTCTAGAGCGAATTTTTACATTCTGTTTCAAGTTTCTGAAAGCTAAATAAAAGTTATTTAACATATCTTCCGGTTTTTACATGGATCGTATAAAAAATTGACAAAAATTGCCCGAAAATCCGTTTTTTTCCGATTTTCGGGTAAAATCCGACAAAATCGGGAAATCCGATTTGTCACGTGTCCACATTATTTAAAATGATTCTTCTTGATGAAACAAAGTTGTGTTGCAAGTTTCAAGTTCTAAGGATAATCCTAACAGGAGTTATTATATTTTCCCCATTTTAAGGATTTCATAGAGATTTTTAGGGGTAGTTTCGAGTAATGGCCAATATCAAAGCCTCTGAAAGGTATGGGACCTAAAAATTTAGTATGCAGGTGTCTAATAGATAAATATTAAAACTCAGTAAGTATCATAGCCATATAACAAAGCAATAAGGAGTTATTTAAAAAAAACCGTCAGGGGGGGCGGAATCCCCCCCCCCCCCCCCCCCGGACCGAATAGGGTTAAGGTACGTTTCCATACGACTGCATTTTCCGCTTGAAAAATCTCACAGGGTTTTTACGCTCGAGCGGAAAAGGCAGCGGTATATAAACCTACCTTTAGGAAAATACAACTCGGAACAAATTGCCCGTCAAAGTCCAAATTTATGCCACAATTTAAATTAACACAAGTAGTGTGAAAATAATATGGAGAAATAATGTGAGCAATGGATGATTTTTAAAAAATAATGTTTCTTTATTTAACAACTAAATATTGTGAGAATAAAACTTCAACTAAAACTTGTCGTTTTTTGTTTATATCCCATAAAGGAAAAATTTCTAAATGAGCATATTCTTACGATTGTCGAATTTCATCTTGGATATTCTTATAGGGAATATTCTTAGAGAAGAGGAGCATATTCTCAACTGATAGCAATAACTGATAACGCATTTGTTATATTATTTTTATTGTTGTACTTATTATTACGCGTGACTCGACATAATTTTTAAGAAATCAATTTTCTTTTTAGCATCATCTCCTCTGACATTAGGTAAGTCAAGGGATAAAATGTTAAATATACATACGTAAAAGGAATATTGCATTTTTTAATTTGAAAAATATCTGGAGAACCTGAAATTTACAACACAACGTTTTTTCATTAAGCTAAACAATATCGTAAATGGACACGTACTAGATTTAATCTACCTTAAACTTTTCTGTGACAAAATCGTAATATGTATGTCTTGTTTATTTGTAATCTTTGTTTTTTGTTTTTTAGGAAAAAGAAAGTCAAGTGAGGGTAAGTTGAAATAATTTATTTCATGTACAATTAAAGTTTTCAAAATCCTTTACTAGTGCTGGTTCCTTATTCACAAGGTTTTCAAATTGATTGTAAGTCCTACATTATCCCACATTCCGCTGCATGTTTTTAAATTTCACGTTCTTACGTTTTCCAATTGGCTAACACCCTTTACTACCAACTTCTTTTATGCCCCAGGTTGCTTTTTGTTTTTAAATAGCTTTTGTGAGTTTCGCGCACTTAAAGAAACCATTCTTTTTATGCTATATAGTAAGAAATGTGTTCACACATGCGCTAAATAAACCGTGAATCACTACGAAATTACTTTATCACGGTGATTTTTTTCTCTAATGTTGCTTTAAAGACTGCTTCGTTTCATTAAATAGCTTTCACAGAATTTAATTTTTCTAATCGGTAATACATTGACCAATCAAGTATCACCACACGTTCTTAACCTTATTCAAGTCGGGCTAAAACGGGAATGGATTGCCGGTGGGAAGATGAATGCCCCGGTGTTGTGGCGGTAAAAACTGGTATGAATGATGCTTGTCATAAAAAAAAAGTCATGCCTGCATAATAGTGACGGTAATAATATTTGCTGGCGTCAGCATTTTATATATTAAAATTACTGTTTTCAAAAATCTATGGTTTTTGATATAATTTTTGTCGAGATTTATAAAAAAAACATTCAATATTGCGATACTTTGTATGAAATTATAATTAATTGACACAATTGACTTATCGAGGCATGTATTGGACGAAATTCCTGAAAAAACAACCAATCTGGCTTTACTTTTTATATTTTTTGATGGAAAACAGTTATAACAGTTATTACTGTATTTCGAACTAAACAAATAATTTTACTGCGGACCACTCGCACAAAATATCTCAATTGCCCAACACAATGTGTAACCGTTTTAATTTTTTAAGGGAAATATGCCATGTTATACATAAGGTTGACGTGGGAGTTGAGACAACATTTTTAATATGGCATGGACTATGACCACGGATCTAGCATAATAATTATGGAATAAAATGGATTGACATTAATGATGACGTTATTATTTTTTTCTGTCGTTCTTTCTTTTTTCCAAAAAACTATTTAATTATTTCATAACTTTTCTTTCACAAGTTCATACCTCTGAATTTTTAGAAAAACTAGTCAGTGGCCCGTGGAAAAATCCACGTGTTCGCCCGTCCTTTTTATACCGCATTGCGTCTCGCTACTTGCGCAGCTAAGCTACCATTTTGCGTGACAGACAGACGTATACGACAGACAGACGTATAATATAGACTAGCTGGGAGACCCAGCGTTTCGACGGCGTAAAGCCACAAGAAACCGTTGTTAAACGCCTTGAGGAGCGCTTAAAAAGAACGGCAAACTGTGCAACCCGGTAAGGTGGAGCACTTTGGTACGGGTATGCAGTATGTCGTAGATCTATTGAAGCGCATACACCATTATAATATTGCGACTGTAACATATTTTTCAAAAAATAACTTTCCCGCAACGAAAGCTGAAATAAAAACGAGTTTACAAACCGTTGTTACTCCGTCATAGCAAAAGCACAGGGCATTATTATTTTATTTTGCGGAATAAGTTTCCGTAAAAGTTCAGAACTTAATCATGACAGCGGCCGAGAACGCATAATACCCTTTTCAAAAAAAGCTTTACTGCAACTTCGGTTTAAGTTAAAACACAGGAAAAATCCAGTCGTTACCCCATCCAGCTAAAAAAACTCCATAATTGGAGTGCTCTAGTACAGGTATGCAAAATATGTCATGACAACATTATACTGTTTCGGTTGAAACGTATTTTTTTAAACATATATATTTATATATACAACTTTACTGCAACTTTAGCCGAAATAAAAACACAGTTTACAACCTGTTGTTATCCAGTCATAACAAAAAAAAAGTTAGTCCATATTATTTTATTTTTGCGGAATAAGTTTCAGTAAACCTTAACAAATTAGTACAGGTAATTGGTGTCAAACATGCGTTAAAACCATAATAACTTTTTCAGAAAAACCTATCGCAACATCAATTTAAATAAAACACACACAAAACAGCCTGTTGTTAACACCGGGTTGAACGCTTATTGATAAAAAAAACTTCATCACAACAGATTAAATAAAAACACAGGAAACAGCCCGTCGTTAACACCGGGCTGAGCACTTAACAGGTAAATAGTGTCATACATGAGTAATAGGCGTAATAAAATTTTCCAAAGAAACTTTATCACAACGGTTTAAATAAAAACACAGGAAACAGCCTGTCGTTAACACCAGGCTGAGCGCGTAACAGGTGAATCGTGTCATACATGAGCATAGGGGTAATACCATTTTCCAAAAATCCTTATCACTTCGGTTTTAAAAGAAATCAGTGAACTGCCTGGCGTTAACCCGGTTCAGTTTAAAAAATTACTCAGCAATTTTATTTTGCAGAATAAATTTTTAAAACAGTAATAAAAGTGGTCGCTGCCAACTGCATTTAGCATAAGAATTGGTAAGAATTGTGTTGCAGCCAAACTGCATTTGGCTACATTTACATTCACTTGCAGCCAAACTGCATTTGGCTACTTTCACTTTTTAGCCAGATGTAGCTAAAAGGGGGTAGCTAGGTAGGCCCAACTTCAACTGAAAAATAAATAACAATATACCAAACTGAATAAAAACTTTAAAAGGATAGGAAAAAAATAAAGATAGCTATCGCTAGCTGCCTCAAAACGTTTCGTAGCTAACCAAAAACTTAAAATTGGTTTGTTTAAGATTTATACATAGCTAGAAAACGCGATGAAATATTCGCCTTAACATGTGAAAACACACAGAAACTAAATAATGCTAGGATAGGATACAAAGTAGTCAGAAGAAAAAAAAGGATTGAAAGGAGACCTACAAAGTTCACGCCATCACTTTCAAATAAAAAAATGGCCTAGCATGTTTCCCCCGTCGGCATGTTGAGGCGGCGAAGAATTTGGATTGGTTATTAGTCTATTACGCGTGAGCGGTAAAAACAAAGCCGGTAAAAACGGGATCTGACGGGGATCCGAAATAAAGCTTCAGGTTCGCGGAGATTTTCTGTCCGGCTCCCTACTTAGAATGCTATGTTGCGCAGGGACGGACAAAATACAGCTATTATTAAAGAGATATTTTAAAATATATTTTCATTCATATATTTGTTTATTTAACTGCTGCATAAAAATTAACGACACAACTGTTCTTTTAGATATAACACATCCACTACTTAAAGTAAGTTTTACATTTTTATTACTATCCGATTGAATTAACTTTAGTTTGGTAATTAAACACTGTGTCATAGGCATTAGACAAAATATAGTAAAAATATAAAAAAAGTAGGTATTCTTGTTTTGGTTATAAACAAAAAACATTGTATTGCTCACAAGATGCGGGTAAATTGAAGCGCTTCCTCACTTCACATTTTTTTTAATTATGTCACACTACTTTATTCGCGCCATAATTATTGAACTATTTTGTAAATTCATTATTAACTGTATAATTTGCGCACGGCATATTTCACAAAAAGGATATTTGGTTAAATGTTGCTTGGATGTGATTTCCGGAAGTCACTTATGCTACGAAACCAAATTGTCCAAGAACGATCAATATTATTAATAATATTTGAGGTCTTTCGAAATTTTTAAGAATAGTGTTATATTTTTGGTGTTCAGATTATTTAAAGATCACCTTTCTTTGTCTTTAAGGAAAAACTAGAAATTCTAATGAGATTGACATTAATTAAGTGATGCCAATTCATGTTTTATATACACAAATAGGCTTAAGTATTTGTCATCGTATCTCCAACCAATTATTTTCCTACCTTGTGCTGGTTATTTGCGGCGAATTTTTTCTAGCAGTAGCTGTATTATTGACATTTTAATGTAGCTACGCATATTTCTTGTGATAAATATTTCAATTATAATAATCCTAGTACGTAACTGTTTTTTTTTCAATTTTATTATAGAAACCAAAAACTCCCGAATCGTTAAACCTGAGTAAGAAATTGTTTAAATCCTTTCTTCATGAGTTAAAACATGACGACTATTTTCTGTCAGTAAAGTAAATGTTTAAAAAACAGTATCAGAGTATCTCAATATTCGAAAGTATTGCTTGAAATAGTTTTAATTGTATACTAGGTTTGCTCAATTTTTACAAAAAGAAAGAGAACAGAGTAGAAGGAAATATGAATGCCATTTCTCGATATAAAAAAAAAAGAAGGGAAATATAAATCGATATTATGTCAACGTTATATATCATCTGCTGGTAGTTATAAACTGAAAATTTTGTTAAACTTTCACTGCGAACAACCTTACCGCATTTGTTTGCAGTTCTAGCTACCATCTGTAACCTTTCGGCACAATTAGCGCACAATACCTAAGAATATCGATCGCCATAATAATTCCAAACCAAACACGATCCGCAATTTCTCAGAATATCCATGCTGTCTTTTTACTCATGTAAAAATATTAATAATTTAACGCCTGATTTAATTTCATTAATGTTACTTTTTTTTATTTCAGCGTTTGATGAGGTCCATTGTAAGTATTTTTTCGTTTTTTAAGAAAAGAACACGAAGTTTGAAAGTTTAGCGGTTTGGATATCAAAAATCATTTATGTGAATAAAAGTGCTACTTTAATCTGGAAATTTCAAAATATGCCTAAAAGAGTTTATGTGAACTGCAAAAGTTCGAATAAGTCCTTAAAAAAACTGGGGAAAAGTATTAAACTAATATTTACTAATTTTACTAAAAATGATTAAAAACAACGTAGAGCCATTATCACTTCAATGTATTTGGATATGGAAAATCAACCGATACTCTCTAAATAAACATAGAGGTATGAATGTTATTATCTCGTTCACAAATAAAAAAAACTCTTTTTAATCTCATTTTTGCAATTAATCAGTTCAGACGTCAAAAGTACAAAATTGTGAAATTTGCTGTGCGATCGGTCAGAAGCTCATTAGATTAAACGCCCTATTATGAAATTTAACATCCAAATCACCCGTTAGGAGCAAAACTTCGAGATTTAGGTAAAGGTTGTTATTACGTTGATTTATTCAAGGCATAAAAAGCTTAGTTTTCCTAACTATATGCAATACAACAGAATAAGTAAAATAAAGATTATACAAGGTTGAGTAATTCTGAATAAGAAGTAAAGTTCTAAAAATTAAAAAATACTAAAGTTTAAGGGTCAAAAAAAACCTTAAAAAATTTATTTTACTGGCAACCATTAAAGTGGTAAATACAGAGCACTGACAACTATGATATACAACAATGCAAATAATTTGTTTCTATCTTTTTTTTACTAGAAAAATGCATCAAATATAGGGAAATACATTCTAAGCATAAAACTTTGTTAAAATTGCCTGTTGCAATTGGATAAAATTTGTTTCTTTGATCACAAAGTTTGCAGAATATAAATATTTCAAAATTACATCAAAACATAATAATCAGTTCAAACTAAATTAGTGGTAAAGAAATAACAAAAGCGTCCGTATAGCTTCACACCGGTATTAAATAATTTATTTGTCCATACACTCTGTTAATATTGCAGCTTACCTGAAAAGCAAAGAGGGCAGAATGTGAATTTTTATAAAAAAAATGTTCAACCGTTTTTTTGACTGACATAAATTTAAATTACCCCATGCAACGCATTTCACCAATTGATAGTACTCTGGCTCTAGTTCTATTTAGCCACAAATGAGACACACAATTTTTTTAGACCTTATCTGGCACATTACAATTAATTGACTTAATTTGGTTTTTTAATCTTAAAATATGAGACATAAGCCAAAATAATGACGTCAGCATATATTCCCAACTATGAAATTTGACTTTTAAATTAGTAATGAAACTATTAATGTACAATTCTATTCTTTTGTCTTCATAAAATAGAATTGATCTCCCACCAAAACTTTGATTGTCATAGCTAAATATAACAGAAAGTTTAAAGGTTTACACCTGCAAAACAGTATACTTAGGAAGTTATTAGAAAAGTTCCTCGACCTAAATATGGGTCGAAATCGACATTCCAAATCACATTTGAGCGTCACATTTGGAATAAGATCTGAGCGAGATGCGTTTATTTAAGGCCAAAAGTTTTACGCAGTTAATAAAAAATATAAAAATGAAACAGTGTGGCTTAAAAAGGACTCCCACAAGTACATGCTTTCCGTATGACAAGAAAAATCATAAAATCATGCTATCGGTTTTAGGTTAACTTAAAACTTGTATTTGCTGAAAAATAATTAAATTATTCTTTTTGCTCCATTCCCATATACATTTGGACTGTAACCTTTGTGTGGAGACAAGTAATCAAAATCACCGAAACATAATAGCTACAACTTTTCCATGTTCACTATTACAGCAACTAGAGTAGAAATGCAACATAAATCCACTTCAAAAATGATTTGTTCTTTGTTGATTTTTTTAGTGAGTGATTAAAAAAGATGACGATGAAGAAGTAGGTTTTTAAAATATGGATTGTTTACTTCATTGTTCTCAATGAACACTTTGTGGAATAGTGTTGAATTGATACCTTAAATTAACAATCTAATTGTATTTTTATTTTTCTGTTTTCTTTTTAGTGTTGTTATCACTTTTGGGTTTATTTATTAATTTTTATTGTAAATAATGTAAAAAAATTTTTAACTGTATATATATATATTAAAAAAAAAAAAAAAAATTAATTTGGTTATTTAATAAAAAGGTACCACTGTATTTTGATAGCATAATTTTATGTAAAACGTAGGTTGAAAATTCAAAAAAGTTAAAACTGTAAGCATTTGGCAGTCAAAATTTTGACAGTCATGGAATTTGGAAAGAAATTATGCAAGTTTCAGAAGTATACATTTATCTCTAGCAGCATAATAAAATAATTCGTGATTTAACGTCAATCATGTTAAACGAAGTCTGCCCTGACGTCAGAAGGGAACCAAGGCTGGTCGGAATGGATGGTGAACACCTGACGCACCGGACACCGAACAGAAGCCAAGAAGCGCGAGTCGACATCAGTGCTACGGGTATCTGGACTCCTGGACAAAGAGCATTTTTTGATATAAGGGTCTTTGACCTAAACGCTCGGAGGTACAGGGGTCTGGAGCTCGAAAAATGCTTCAGAAGGAATGAAGGGGAGAAGAAAAGGCACTACAATGAACGTGTCAACAACATCGAGAACGGTACCTTTGGTGTTTTTGACGACTGGTGGCATGGGTCGCGAGTGTAAAACATTTTACAAACTTTTGTGCGAGATGATGGCTGAGAAAAGAGGTGAAACATCCCAAAGAGTAACAGACTTCATACGAACGAAGCTATCGTATAGCCTTCTCCGATCGACATTGCTGTGTTTAAGAGGCTCACGCTCACTAAAGATCGAATACAGCCTGAGTGACATTCATCACTCATTTATTAATTAATTTATTTAATATTTTTAGTTTTGAAGTAAGACAGAATATGTATAAAAAAAATGTAACAGTCCTTGGACATTTAAGTCTTAATTTAATCCCCCCGGTCATAGTATGTTCGAGAAACCCCGGACCGAATAGGGTTAAAAGTGTGTTCACATTATAACATGATGTCTAATATTATGTCACTAACATTCCTGCGACCTTCTGCTCACGCGCTTCTTCATTTTATTTATTTAAAACACGGTTACAAAGATCTTATCATTATTCTTTTATAATGTGTTTTAAGAAATCCGCAAAAAATGCATTTTTACCATCGTCTATTTCTCATTGCAGTAACAGCAGTATTTTTACACCTTTTAAGCGGAATTTAGAATGACCAAAACTGAATACACGTATTACCGTCAATGGAGAAATTTTGAACTTTCCCTAAATCTCTCATTTTATCTTATTTGGTATGGGCCCTTGTAGGTAAAACTTCTGGAAAGACTCTTTCTAAATCTAAGCCATGTTTTGTCGTCTAAAAAAAAGTAACTCTGTATTTGTATTCGCGGGTATTTTAGAAGTCTTAGTACAATCAAACAATTTAGACGCAAAACAATTGTAGTGGGAAAATATAAAAATTAAAATTTAATGCACTTACTTTACGAACCTTGATAAAATATACTCGTATACACATTTTATATAGGAATTACTTGTAATGTTTGTGGAAACATGATTAAATATATGACGGAAAATTGTTAAGTATATGTATCGACCATCATATAATATTTGTTCAATTTAAATGTCTTTGTGTGAAAACATATTTATAAATATTGTCACCAAGAAGAGAATTGTGCTAAGAAATAGTAGCTAAGAAATAGTAGTTTCATTAATGCGTAAGGGACAATTAATTCCAATATATACTCACACTGATCCCACATGTCACGGAAATAGCAAAAAAAATCGACAGTGTCAACAATTATTTTTTAAAAGGGCTAAGCTAAAATCCTACAATCTAAGAAAAGGATTTTTTTTAGTTTATCGTAATCAAAGTTCTTTCCACAGAGTCCTTAAATAAGTGAAACTAAACTTTTTATGTTTTTTCTTCCGAAGGTGAAAACAACATATTTCACTAACGTACACTTTGGTGGCAGCTAATACAAAAAAAAGAGATAATAATGCGATAAATTATGACTTTGTCGACCTTCACTGATCGTTAAGAAACACGTTTTGGGTAATATTGAATAGTTAATACTTTTGGCCGTTTCGAGGCAGATATCGGAGAATTAGCCGTCCCGAGGCAGATATCGGAGAATCAATTAACTATCCTATAGTGCTCAGAAATTATTTACTTGCTGTTCAGTGATAACAATGACAAGATACAAATATTATTGAAACGTTTCTTTAACATGAGGTTGGAATTAAAAATCGTGATGACAGAAAGCTGATGATAAACGACATTGAAACATTTTCTTTAAAGAGAAAAAAATGAAGCCGTATTGGGATATGAGCCCGTAATGTGGTTAATGAGAAAAAGAATGTTGTACATAGACTTCAGATTTTGCGTGACGTAAATGTTTTTTATTGGAGTCTGGGGACAGACTCTTGTGACAGAGAGGGTAATGTTACAATGAGATACTTCATTAGAAACTATAACGTGAGTGGAAGCTGTCAAATAGCACTGTTCTGCCCAATCTTAGGACACTGCCCAATCTTTGGACATAAAAATGCCCAGTCTTAAGACTGGCCGGCCAGTCTTAAGACCGGGCAGGGCGTCACAAGATTGGGCAAGAGACCATGTAAGGCCCATCTTCAGACGCCTTTTAGATTTTAAAGAAGGGATGTGCCACACATTAAAAAATCATATTTGGGGTATTTAGCTACACCACAAAAAACGAATTTGCCAGTACTGTTGAATTGACCAGGCCAGTTTTTGGACACAGTAAAAATCGTAGTTAGCTAGCTAGCTGTAGCTATAGCACATATATGTTTAGCATTTTTATACAGTTTGTAGTAGCCAAATTTTAAAAATAAAATGTTTATATATGAAGAATCAGATAAATCTTATTTAACCATATTATTAGTTAGCTAGCTAGCTAGCTGGTAACTTCATTGGATAAGAAGTTTAGCTAGCAATAGTTTACATGGTATAATTTTTTAGCCTTTTGATTTGCACGAAAAGTTTCAATTTAAAGTTCCTTTTAAGAGGTAGCTAGCTACAGTCAAAATTTTTTATTGTTTTCTTTGTCTTCCACAATTGTTCTAAGATTGGAAATGTACGTCCATAGATTGAGCAGTCCAGTCTTAAGACTGGCCACCCATTTATCAATGTCAGAAGATTGGCCTGGCCAGTCTTAAGACAGGGCGCGTTCCAAGATTGGGCAGAACAGCACAGTAATATAACAACAGGACGCTAATCGCTTGAACAAACTCGTTAGCATCATTCGGTATGTTGTAAATAGTATAGATGATAGATTAGATACCACGAACTGCTAGGTCGAGCCTTTCGGCTCGGCCGATGTCAGCAGTGAGTGGTACGCTCTGGAGGCACTGCGTAGTTATTTTGGAAAGAACAGGGATTTGTCGCAATAAATATGGTGTTTTTCCTGTATATAAAATCATATGTAACAAACAAAAAGCCGCCGTTAACACTTATTACAAGTTGGCTGATTTTTAAATTCTGAATGATAAATGGGTGGGAAAGTTCTGTTCAAGCATGCGCTATCAGGCGCATGCGTAACTTGCCTCGATTACTACGAAAATAAGTTACATTATTTTCTTATTCACTTTGTTCAACCGAAAATAAAAGCCTTATTGTCTACGTAATCTCTTCAAGACTTAGGACGCTATTCGAGAAATAAAATTTAGTGAGTGGAGTCATCTCCGGTATTCTGTGCTTAAAAGTAGGGGTGATTTCAAAGTCCTAATGTCTGAGATACAGAGAGTAAAGCACTTATGTTATCCTCAACATACCCGTCTTTTGCCTGGTCTGACGTCCAACGTCCATGTCGTTTGAACAACCGATCATTAACTCCACTGTTAGCCGCTGCAGATGCACCGCCTGAACGAAGGCTGTGAAATCCGAAATTTCTTGGATCTAAGCCTATATCCTTAATCACATCTAAAAACATTTCTCTTGCTCTCGTGTACGAGACAGGTTTGTTTGTTTTTCTCAGGGACTGTTTATTTCCTGCGGTTATTGCTCGAAATATAAATTTTTCCGAATTTTCAGCAATTCCTGCTTTTACTAAATACTGCTTAAATTCTTAACGGAACACAAGTCGGAATTATTTTCTGCAATAAACACCGTTGAACCTTTCCTATAAACGTCGGTTTTGCTTTTGCTAATGAAAAGTGTCATGTACGTGTCAAAGAAAATGATGTCAGATCGACTTAAGTTCACAATTTCATTAAACCTTAAGAAGCCACTAAATCCTATTAAGCATATCACTAGTGTTCTTAAATTCTTCAAATCGGCATTTTCACCTCCCAAATAATTAAAAATCGAATTAAGGTGGTATACTGTTATAGGATCTTTCTTCTTCACTTGTTGCTTCTTTATTCTCTTTGCCGCCTCAAGCATGTTTTTAACGATAGGAGCTTCGCAAGGATCATGACATGAAATGATGTTGTAGTGAAATTTTATGGCATAGAAACAGCTTTCGATTGTACTAATAGACGCATCACCTTGAATTAAACTCAACAGAAATAATGCCACCTGGAATTCGTCGGCTGGGAAACGTTTTAATGAGTACCGCTCGGCCCAATCTTTCCAAAGGTTAAAATAACAAGTATACTTCTTTAGAGTAGTTGGTTCTCGACATTTCTCCAAAACACTTGGAATTTGATCAGCTAGTACTTTAAGCTCTTTATTCGCATTTACAGGAGTTTGTTTTTCAACGTAAGATTTGACAAAGTCTAAATACAGAGAATAAATATAATTATTTGCATTTACACTCATCTTTTAGTACAACACCTGTTTTTTGCAATTCTGCTAACCTACTTTGTTAACCTAAGCAATCCTGCTAATTTTATTACGTTTTGCACAACCGGCAACATATAATCCTAATACAGTCGTTTCAATGCCCAGTAGACATCTGCAATCCTGCTGATTCTACCTTCCTTAAAATAATGGGTTAAGCGACCCAAAATTTATATCAGTAGCCATCTGCACTCCTGCTAATGCTACCTTCCTCTTAAACTGGGACTTGACTGCCGTCTGTTTACACTTTTCACGATTGTGTTTCCACAGCAGTAGGGATCTGCAATCCTGCTGACCTACATATTTCGTAACAATTCATGATGTAAAATTTTGTATCCGTCATAAAATTACTGTCTCGGTTTTACGAAAATGCTATTCTTAGCGCAATCATTGGGCTTTTAAAAGCAGCAGAGCCAATAAGCGCATCACGGTTATTTCCCAATCTAACATAATCGCTAGTGTTTTTAAAAACACGGTATTCTTTGACAACGTCTTAAATTTAGAATCTGAGTTGATTAATAACGGCCAAAATTTTGCAGATTTCCAGTATGGAACAACTAGCACACCTATGCTTTCGACGCTTCCATGTGACTTAAAGTTCTGCTCACTAATGACGTAGGCGGGCTAAGTAATTATTTTCATTTCCCCACGCGACAGTGAACGCATCGACGATCTCTGTTCTGGGACACCAAAATCGTGAATTAAATATTGGCGTTTTCGCATTCTCGTGGTCTGCAAATCGGTCAATTGTCAGGGGTCCCCATAATCTGTTCAGTGTATTGAAACACTTTTCTGTAGTTTGCCAATCATCGTAGTCAAAATATTTACTTATTTTATCTGCCAAACGATTTTCTTTTCTAGGTATCCATGATATATTGATATCGATAGAATAATCAAAACCGATTTTGAAAATACGTTCAGCTATTTCTTGTAGCTGGGATTTTGCACTACCTGATTTTGTTATTATAGTAGCTGCGAAATTGTCCGATTTCCAATTTATAATTTTTCCTTTAATATGGTTTTGAATGTTTGTAATGTGAACAGAATTGCATATAATTCCCGCCATGTGGAACTAAAGTTTTTCTCATGAACTTTAAAATTCTTAAAACAGGTGTATGTTTTGCTGTCCGTTCTTACGTGCGCTCCTATAGCGTAATCACTAGCGTCCGAATAAACATCAATTTGTGGAATTCTGTAGGGAATGATTTCTCTTTTGTTAAACATTTCAAAATTATCACGCCAAAAGATAATTTCCTTAATAGCCTGATCTTTTTCTTTCAGATTAATTCGAGAATCCCAAGACATTTCTGCATCAATGATTTTGTATAATATAGCATTTTGACGTTCAAATGATACTAGATATCATTTGAACGTCAAAATGCTATAGGTTGATCAGTCAAAAGAAATTATTTATTTCATTATTGTAGTTGTATAAAAAGTATTAAAATTAAACAACTGTCGAGCTCGTAAATTGAATTATAAAAGTTTAAAAGTTGCACGCAATAGCAAACATATATCCCCAGCAGTTGATGGTTGAAAAATCAAAGTTACACAGATAAAAATTTCCCTTAAAAATTGTGAAGTTTAAAGGGATAAAGACTCTTAACACGAAAACGTAAGGACTCAAAGACGGCCTTAACACTACACGTGCAATTTATCTTTCACCTTTTAAAAAAAAATAGTTATTCCTAATCATATACAGTGTTAGGAAAAATATTTATAAGAATTGCGACAAAGAATAAAAGTATCACTAACAATTTATTTGTTAACAAATTAGTAATTAACATGCATTAATTTGCTAATGTGTGCGTGTGTTATTATTAGTGAGAAATTTTATTTTAACTCAAGTACTGCAGGCCCAGCCGTACGCATTGTAAACTGATTTAGTAATATTGGTACCTGAACAGGCGTATAATTTTATTTCTGTCCTATTTTTTTTTTTTTTTTTTTTTTTTTTTTGTAGCCTCAGCCACGTGTTAAATGAAACTTTATTGCCTGCCGCAATATTCAGTCACGTCTGACCAGAATACTTTATGAACAGTAAGGAATTGAGATTTTAGGCGAAATGCAATGGGGATGGTTCAGTTTGAAGTTTCCAGTGCGTGCACGCTGCTGTATTTTTTTTTAAAATCGATTACTAATTATATATGCTACATCTTTAAATATAAAAGTATATTTCCTAACTCTGAATACATTTCGTGTAACTAATACGAAGCATTGTGCGGAATAAAATTAATGGTGCTAAATGATGGATTAGTTCTCGAGGTATTTTGAAACAGATTATCCAACACCAGCCACATGAAATTATCCAACAATGAAAACATGTAGTACAATGAAATAATTATTGCAAAAATCTGACTAAAGAAACTGGTGCCTTAAAATTTATAATTTTTATTACGCTTGTGCCCAGTTTTCCAGACAGATTTTAGTATGTGGGTTAGTCAATATAGCAGTGTATTATGACAGTGTAAACATCTTCATCCAGTTTCTATATGGAAATGTTTGGTGATGCTTTTTTTATCCGAATAATAAATATGTCGTATATCGTGGGAGAAAGAACTGATGCAGAAATCTGACTAACAACTGAAGGGTTGAAAACTAACACATGAAATATATCAGTGTTTCTAAGCAATTGTAAATCCGCTTGTTTTGTGATCCGAATAATAAATTCGCCGTATATCCCAGAATGAAATAAATGATACAGAAATCTGACCAACAACTGTAGCACACGTTTTTACCGGGAATGACAAACTGGTATACTGATTTATTTCATGTGTTAGTTTTCAACCGTTGAAAATCCTTTTTGCTCAATGTTAATAACAATACTTAAATATACACCTTATGAACAATACCTTATGGACAACACATGAAAAAGTTAGGAATGGAAGTCTTGTATCGTATACAATTAGAATTAAATTTCAATACAAATTTTGAAATATCTGTTCTCACCTTTCTTACTCGTAGAAAACAAAGCATTCGTAAACTAAAACTCCTCAGGTAAAAAAGTTTGCGTAGTTGCAATAAAACACACAGACTGCATTTCACAAAAAAAGTAGTTAGGGATATGAGGGTACGAGGATAGTTTTACAAGTAAAACTTTCCTCTAACCCTCACATCCCTGACTACATGTATATCATGTGGTGTCATATGTAAAAGTGTCCTGGTACCCCCATATGGTTTTTTGGTGATTAGATTTCATATATGGCGATTTACGTAAAAAGTGCCATTTTTTAATGTTTGAGAGGGTCCGCATGATGATGTCTATGGTGTTGCGTAGGGTCAGGAAGGGCATATTTTTTCAGCCTGTGTATACCATTGGATTGACGTTTTTTATGGTATATATAAAGAAGTATCACTAGTATGTATAGTAAAAATGAATAAACTTACGGATATAGAAATGTCTCTTGTAAAACTGTCCTCGTACCCTCATATCCCAAACCTGTACTAAGCTTTCTTTCCAGTGTCACGATTAATTTGCTATTGGTTACTGGATTTATTCCGCAATATAAAATAACATTGACTAATTGTTTCTGCTATGACGGGGTAACAATGGGTTGTAAACTGAGTTTTTATTTTGGCTAAAGTTGCAGTAAAGTTATATTTTTCATAAAACATTACAACCGAAACACTATAATGTTGTGTGTGCTTTACTGGATTCACGACAGACTGCATACCTGTACCATAGCGCTCCACCTTGATTGATTGCGGTTTTTATTAGGCGCACCACTTCACGTTCAACGCTAGGCCGCACAGTTTTATGTCATACTGTTTACCCGTACTAAAGCGCTCCACCTGACTGTTTAGCACAATTTTAGTCCCTTATTAAGCACTCCACAGAGTGTCAACGCCGGGTCGCACTTTGACTTGCGTCTTACTTCTCAGGGCGTTCAACAACAGTTACTTGTGGCTTAAACCGGCGTTTCGGGCGCCGGGTCTCCCAGATGGTATGCCAAATAAAAGGCAGAGACAAGAATCTGATATTCAGCAGGCAGCATTATGCTTTTTGGACGTGAAAACTGAGTTAGTACTATTTTCAACGAAAAAATCAGGAAAATGTTAACAAAATCCTGGAACATAAAGCGTAAAGATAAAAGTAACAGGTTTGGCACAAATCTGTTTCACCTGATAAAGAACGCTACTTTATAACCTTTACATGAATTTCTATTATATATCGTTGCTGTAAAAGAAATATTTAATAACGTAGGTACGACATGGAGGATTATCCATGCCAAAAAGCAGGGGTACCAGAGGAGTCTGGATAATAGGATAAATACGCCATACTATTTTTTCGCCATGTACGTTGAATTAATTGGGAAAGAAGGTTAAGCTACCAGAATTTCTTAATTTTAGAGACAGTGTACACCTAAAGCTAAAGTAGTTGCGTTATATTTAGATGGTTGCAAGGACTCTGACAGGCTGTTAACGCCTGTGTATTTATATATGGACGACATTAGACTACTTTTTGAGTAATTTGTTTTTCTTCTAAAACCTTTCTCTCGCACATTCACACAAATAATTTTAAAATTTTAAAATAACATTTTCAATTCCCGTTACAACAGCAACAGAAAACAATTACGAAAGCTTGTATGAAGTACAGCTAGTTGAAAATGTTGAAAATTTTTGTGGTACTATTCAGAGTATGTCTGTAATTGTGTTTTTTGTCTTACAAGATTCATTGTAGTACCGTTAATAACCACGTTGCTTTAACCCTATTCGGTCCGGGGGGGGGCGGATTCCGCCCCCCCTGACGGTTTTTTATAAATAACTCCTTATTGCTATGTTATATGGCTATGAAACTTATTGACTTTCAATATTTATCTATTAGACACCTGCATGCCAAATTTTTAGGTCCCATACCTTTCAGAGGCTTTGATATTGGCCATTACTCGAAACTACCCCTAAAAATCTCTATGAAATCCTTATAATGGGTAAAATTTAATAACTCCTGTTAGGATTATCCTTAGAACTTGAAACTTGCAACACAACTTTGTTTTATTAAGAAGAATCATTTTGCATAATTTGGACACGTGATTAATCCGATTTCCCGATTTTGTCGGATTATACCCGAAAATCGGAAAAAAACGGATTTTCGGGCAACTTTGGCAATTCTTTATGCGATAAA